>CM076582.1:524757535-525046403 GCA_034641835.2 Pinus albicaulis
AATAAACTAGTGAACATGAAAACCAAACTATTCTTGTTGCCAACTAAGCACAAAAGAAACTATGTAAGGAATTTTGAAGTTATAACAAAATAAATCATCCCAGTTACATCAATTCATTTCGACCCTTCATCATTAGACCAGCTATGACTTTCGGAAGTAATCATAAACAACGTATAGCGATATTTAATTTACGAGAAAGTAAACTAAATACAAACCTACACCATGATTCAATCCTCGCCTCAGTCCGTTTGTGGCTTTGGACTAATAAAGATGTACATGATTTAATATATCTAAATTTACGAGAAGAAACTAATACTAAACTACACATTCATAATACGGTCCCTCTGTGATCCAGTGGCTTTCGGAGGTGGCTTGAAGACGCTATGAAATACCTGGCGTACCTAGATTTGCGAGAAAAACTAATACTAAACTACACATTTCATAATGCAGTCCCTCACCATCAGTCCAGCTGTGGCTTTCGGAGGCAACTGAAGATGCTATGAGCAGCTTAATATATCTAAGTTTAACTACTGAATCAGATAAGCAAAACTGAAATGTACAAAGCAAGACTGAAGTTAAACAAAAGCTATGAAAAGAAAACTAGCAGCAGAACAATGTTAGTTTCATGTCATTAGTCAAAAAGCTATAAAAATGCTATAAAAATGCCCGGGCTGTCTACCTAAAACCTGCACAAGAAAACTGATCAGTGATTAACAATCATAAAAACATGAAAGACAGAAATGAAATGGAGAGTATGGAAATGTATAAACAGAAATGAAACAACTACAAAGTATGAACATGTGATGGATTATGATACAATGACTTTTAAAAGAAATGAAATGAGAAATATATACATTAATACACAGAACCTTAGCTGAGCAGGGGCCCTCTACACAGCCTTGGTAACGATCCTCAAACACGAATTAAGTTGAAAAACACAGTCTTCTCATATTAAAAAGTGGTTCATTACAGAATGGTAGTGTTACGGCTTCGAAGGCAGCGTAATCACTACAAAGCAAACATAACAGAGTACGAACATCAACTATCAACTAACAACTCACAACTAACAACTAACTCTCTGTGCGTATGCAAACGCTCTATATAAAACAATAAACTGTAACTGTCTCCTGAAGTTTATGATAGCAGAGAGCACGTAGACCACTCTATCCACGGATATAGGAGTATGGCCGTGTTGGAAAGTGGATCTATGGAAGGTGGATGCTTCAATTCGACTCCAGAGCTCTGCACAGATGTCGATTAACCTCCGCAAGCTTAGAAACGGCCGTATGGATGTTTATATGCCACGAAACAGAGTCCAGCCGACATGAAACTCCATAGTTGACTTCCACGTGGACGTCTTTGACCGCGGCTTCTTTGGACGAGTTTGCTTGAACAAATAGGACACGAACCATGTCCACGTCATTCCTAGCCTGCCCATGTGGCTCGTTTCCCTTGTAGACACATGTAGCATATAATTCCACAAAATAGCTGCGGAAAGTTGCAGCAGCTGCGGAAAGTGGCAAGATTCCGCAGCTGAATGAACAAAATCTAGATCAAATAGAAAACAAAAAAACATAATTAAAAACCATGTTAGATACCCTTTTGCACATGATATTGACAATTTGGGAGGTTTAGGTGAGTGAAAAAGGTATGGAAAAGTGTATGGAAAAGATGCAAATTTGGGACTCAACATACCCCCACTGTGAAGGTGTTGCATGTCCTCATGCAACCAAAATTTTGATACTCTTTGTTCGGTTCATGTGCCTTGATACTTCAGCCAGCACATCCAATCCCCTTCTCTTCTTCTTTGGTACTGCCATCATTCTGGGTTTCTTCATTAAGCACCTAAATTTGATATTCACAAGTGCTCTGCTCAATTTTTGGCATTTCCTTTTTAATTTCTTATTCTTCTTTTGCCAAATACCCAAATGTAACATAGTATTATCATGGATGATCTTGTCCAGTTTGCCTTGCTCTTTTAGTGTTTCATTTTCATTTTTGATATGCCGATTTAAAAGCTCAAGCTCAAAAATTTCCTGTTTTAATGACTGAACTAAATCATCCTGCAATGTATGAGGTTGAATGGAAGAGGTACTTGGACCTGTGGCTGCCTTCTCCAAGGATTCTATATAGTCATATACCTCTTGCTATTTGGGATCTACCTCCGGTGTCTTTTTCATTGGGATGTCCCCAAAATGCTGCAAGGGAGAATTATGTTCATAATCTGGCCGAGGAGGACTTACATCAATATTTTGCTGAGAATAAGATGGAGTATGCTCATTGTCTGATTGGGAGTGAAAGGAGTCAGGTTCACTAACTGACTGAAATGGACTATGGTCAGTTGGAGACTGTTCAAATGTCTCCTCACCCAAATCAATGAAATGAGGACCCTTAATTTGTGTTTTTCTCAATTTTCCCTTAAGCCTGCTGCTTCTCCTCACATGCTGTGGTACACTGCCCTTTTGTTCTTGTTTTCCTGTCTCTGCCTTCTTGGATATAGATGACCGTTTTTGAATAAAAACTAATCTTTCAGATAGTATTTGGTGATCTTCTTCTTCAGAAGAAGGAGTTTTATGGATAGCCTCAATAATTTCTTTCCCTTTTGGTATTATTGGCTTCTTAGTTTTGATTTCCTTCTTCTTCCTTTTTACCAATCTCTCTTCCCTATCAGTTTTTTTCATAGTAGTAGTAGAAGTATTTTGGATTTCATCTACTGTTCTTTTCCTTCTACTTCTTTTTGCTGTGCTAGCTGCGGGAATTTCCTGTGTAGGAGCAACTTGGGTTTCAACATTCATTTTCTTTCTTCTACTCCTTCTAATTGGACTACCTTCAGGAATTTCCTGAGGTTCTTCAAAGAAGTTTCTAACTAGGAATTGTTCCCATGTATCTTTTCTTTCCTTTAGCTCCTTTTCAATCATAATTTTTATAAGGCCGTGGTGATAAAGATGAGGCTCTACATCTCCCAAGTGTTTTTGAATAGTCACAGCCATTTTCTTTAAGCTATTGAATAGAAAATAAGGAAGATTGAGAGTTTGGTTTTCAAGAAAATTCATCAATAGCCTAGTATGGTACATGTACATAGAGCCAAAACGGCCTTCACATGTAATAAATTTCTGAACAATGAGTAATAAAGTGGCCCATTCATCTTTTATTGCATGCACAGGGATTCCTCTTTTGAAAACAGTGATATCCATACCTTGATTTCGGAGGATTGTTCTCCATGCCTCATCACTGATACTTTTATTTTTGAACCAACGTTCTCCTTCCTGAAGAAGCTCTGTGGCTGCTGCTATTGATGCTTCATTGACTAAAAACTTGAGGTCTCCCACTTCTGATTCCGAGCCATCAAATGATCTTGCAAACGCTTTGGTAACTTCTCTGTGGT
This sequence comes from Pinus albicaulis, assembly GCA_034641835.2. NCBI lineage: Eukaryota > Viridiplantae > Streptophyta > Pinopsida > Pinales > Pinaceae > Pinus > Pinus albicaulis. Next base: position 524,760,921 of record CM076582.1, read on the forward strand.
AACCCCTGAATTTCTGAATAAAACGCAGCCATTTAGCTTTCCTCAACATCTCTTTTGCTTGTGGATATCCCTCTATAAACTTCGGTCCTTCCGGCTCTGCCCTTAATAATTTTCCCATTTCACTTCTCTGTGCTTCACAAGTTTGCCTCTGTGAGGGTTTAAGTGGAAATGGAACAATGGAATACACAGGATCGAGCACAATACTGTGGGGATGTTATCATAAAATGAGAATGAGTACCATAAACAGAATGGAGTAAGACTGTGGGTAGATATACGGGAGTGAGAGTGAGCAAAAGGAACGAAATGGAGTGAAGCAGGGAGTGAGAATGAGTAGAGCGGGGTTTTGTAAACACGACAGAGACACGACAAAGAGGTTAACAAAGTATAATGCATTCGGCCGCATTTTGAATTTTGGTGGCTGTGTAATAAATATAAACACGTTTCAATAAACGGTTATGAAGTTATGCGGCTTGTAAGAGTCCTTTGTCAACTCAAATACGTATCATTATCTCCGGTGGGATATTAGAACATGAGTGAGAGTCGGAATTTCAATGATGAAACCGTTTGTGAATAAATGCAAGAGGATAACATAGAGATCGTGGAAGGTTACGGGACTGTCAATATAATCATTGCGCGTTATGGGTAGAGCTCATAGTTTAAAATTATATAAAAATGTGTTTTTTGATACTATTTGAAATAAACTTTATTCATACCTTTGGAATCCTTGCTTTTGCCCTTGGTCTTCAACTGATTGATCTCCATTGGTGTCTTGAATGTTCCATTGATCCTCCCCCCTGCATTTTATTTCATAATTATGGAAATAACAACTAACTGTACATTCTCTTTGAAAACAGAGTAGTAGCTGCGGAATCTGCTTCTGGCTGGGGAAACTGGAGTCAGCTGCGGAAACAGATGTCAGCTGCGGAAACTGACACAGCTATTACTTGGCTGAAATAGAAATGAACAAATGACAAATGACAAATGACCAGGTGGAAATGGTCATAAAAAAGATTTTTATTGATGGAATGGATGAAATGAAGTGGAATGAAGTGAAATGAAATGAAATGAAATGGAATGAAGTGAAATGAAATGGAGTGAGTGGTGAAATGAAATGAGATGAAAGAGAGATTTTTTGGAAAATATAGAGTGTCAGGTGTCCCTGATTTTCACTCCATATTTTCTGTATAAGACTGCCAATCAATGATTGGTTTTCAGGCTTATACCATTTTTTTTCTCTTTTTTTTTTTTTTTTTTAAACTTGAAAAACAAAAGCTAGGCTGGTGAAGAAGAAGAATTCTTCTGTACCAGCCTAATTGCAGAACTTTCTTGAAACAACTTGACAAAATCCTCTTTAGAAAGTGGCTTATGATAAACTTTCAATCTATGGCCATTCACTAAAAGAGGAGTTTGAAACTCATCAATGGTCTTGATTCTTACAGCTCCATTGTTAAAGATCTTGTCGATCTCATATGGCCCAAGCCAATGAGTCTGAAATTTCCCTTGAAAATCTTTAAACTTGGAGTCAAATAACAATGCCCAATCTCCTTCTTGAAACTTCTTCTCTTTGATATATTTTTCATGCCATTTAGTTCTTTGATATTGAACTAGATCAGTTCTTAGAATTGCTTCTTGTCTGATCTCATCTAGCTCATTCAATTGCTCCATTCTATGCTTTTGGGCTTCTGATAAGTCCATTCCCAACTGAACTGCTATCTTGAAGGTCTTGACTTGGAACTCGATGGGGAGCAAGACTTCTTTCCCATAAACAAGTTCATAGGGAGAATGTCCTGTTGTATTCCTCCATGTAGTTCTGTAGGCCCACAAGGCTTCTGGAAGCCTTTCCGCCCAATCTCTTCTATGTAGATGAACAGTTTTGGTGATGATACTTTCAAGAACTTTGTTTGTGGACTCCACTTGACCATTTGCTTGTGGATGGTAAGGAGTAGATCTTATGTGCTTGATTTTGTATTCTTCCATCAACTTTTCCACCAAATTGGATGTGAATTGGCTCCCCTGATCTGTCACAATTTCTCTTGGAACACCAAAGCGAGTAAAAATATCCTCATAAAGAAAATGAACAACTGAATTTTCAGTAGCAGATACTAATGCTTTAGCTTCTACCCATTTAGTAACATAATCAGTACAAACCAATATATGCTTCTTTTGCTTAGATGGTGGATTAATAGGTCCAATGAAATCTAAAGCCCATTTTTCAAAGGGTTCAATGAGTACCTGTGTTTGCAATGGCATTTCATTTGAAAGGGTAGGTTTCCCTACTCTTTGGCAACTATCACACCTTTTGACATATTGTTTTGCATCTTTGAAGAGGGAAGGCCAATAATATCCCAAGGAAAGGATTTTATAGGCCGTCCTTTTGTCCGCAAAGTGTCCGCCGCATGGTTCATCATGACTTGCCTTAAGAATATCAGGCATTTCATCTTCCCTGACACATCTTCTGATCACAAGATCTGGCCCTGTTTTAAACAATTCGTTAGAAATCCATGAATATTTTGAACTCTCCTGAATAATCTTTCGTTTTTCTCTTGGAAATAAATGTGAAGGTAGTTTCCCTGTAACCAAATAGTTAGCAATATCTGCATACCAAGGGTCTTAATAGTTACTGCAAACAAATATTCATCAGGAAACTTATCTTCTACAGGAGAATCTTCTTTAGTATTCTGAATCCTAGACAAGAAATCAGCTACTGTATTCTGTTTTCCTGGTCTATCCAACACGGTAATATTGAATTCTTGCAAAAGTAAAAGCCATCTTGTCACTCTGCCATTAGTAACAGGTTTGTTCATTAAATATCTAATTGCAGAATGGTCAGTATGAATAAAAGTTTCATAGCCTGTTATGTAATGTCTAAACTTATTAATTGCATGAGCAACAGCTAAGAACTCTTTTTCAGTCACAGTATAATTCAACTCTGTGGGAGTCAAATTTTTACTGGTGTAATAAATGGCATAAGGAATTAAATCTTTTGACCCAACACAGCTCCAAGAGCTGTATCTGAAGCATCTGTAGAAATATGGAAAGGAAGTTTCCAATTTGGTCCTCTCAAGATAGGTGCTTCAGATATTCTTGTTTTCAAAGTTTCAAAAGCTGATTGACAATCAGGATCCCATTTAAATTCACAGTCTTTTGTAAGCAATTTGAAGAGTGGAGATGCTATTTTAGTGAATTTTTCTATAAATCTTCTATAATAACCAGTAAATCCTAGAAAACTTCTAACATCTCTTTGACAATTTGGAATAGGAAACTTGGAGATGACTTCAACTTTCGATCTATCAACCTTAATCCCATCTCCCGAAATATGATGTCCTAAAACAATCCCTTCAGTAAACATCATAAAGCATTTTTCATGGCTTAATGAAAGGTTTGTTTCTTTACATCTTATAAGAACTTTTTCCAAATTTTCTAATGCCTCTTCAAATGAATTACCATAAGCTGTAAAATCATCCATATAAACCTCTACACAATCATGGATTAGATCGGAAAAAATTCCTAGTACTTCTCTTTGGAATGTTGCAGGTGCATTACATAACCCAAAAGGAAGCACTCGGTAGGCAAAATTTCCCCATGGACAAGTAAATGTGGTCTTATCTTGATCTTCAGGTGCTACCTGAATTTGATTATAGCCACTAAAACCATCCAAAAATGAGAAGTACTTTTTACCTGCTAATGTATCTAATACCTGATCAATAAAAGGCAAAGGAAAGTGATCCTTCAAAGTTGCTTTGTTCAATTCCCTGTAATCAATGCATACCCTCCATTTACCATTCTTTTTAGGTACCATAACCAAAGGAGAAACCCATCGGCTATCTGAAATTGGATAAATGAAGTTTACATTGAGTAGTTTTTGGAGCTCTTCTTTCACTATCTCCCTAAGATTTGGATTCATCCTTCTTTAAGGTTGTCTGATTGGTCTACTGTTTTCCTCAATATAGATATGATGGATGCAAGTCTTAGGATCAATACCCTTCATGTCAGTATACTCCCATGCAAATGCAGTAGAATTTTTTTGCAAGATTCTGGTTAGTTCTTCTTGTTGTGACCTCTCCAGATTTTTATTGATATTCAATGTCTTTTCTGGAAAAATCTCAATAGCAGAATTACCAAATTCTTCCATAGAGTAAAGAGACATTTGTATTGATGATAAATATTCTATGTCAGATTCCAACTGAAATTGTGTGGGGTCATATTCTGAAGTTATCTCAAAATTTTCTAATGTGTTCAGAATTTGACTATCCTCACTAATTTCGGAAATGGTAAAGACAGGTTGTATAGTGTTCTCATCATCGACCCATTCATTGTCTCCTATTTCTGTAATTGCTCTTGCAGGAGGATACAAATTGAATTTCTTTGTCGAATTACCATTAGAAATGTATATGTCTCCAGATCTACAACTAATAAAAGCATCAGCTGTGGCCAGCCAAGGTCTTCCTAAGATAATTGGATGTCCTCCTAGATTACTTTTGGGAGTCAAAATCATAAAGTCTACTGGATATTCCCAAGAATCTAAGGAGACTGAAATATCTTCTAATACACCATCTGGTTTAATAACCGATCAATCTGCAAGTTGCAATAAAGTAGGTGTAAAAAGAAGGTTAGGAAGTTTTAACTGTTCCATAGTCTGTCTACTCATAATGTTGATAGCAGCCCCTAAGTCAATCAATGTGTTTGGAATTTCTATCCCATTTATGTGTGTCTTGACAATTGGACTTCCTGGATCTACATACTTCTGCATGGTAATTTTTCCCATCATAATGTCTGCAATCTTTCCTACCAGGTGGATTCTTCTTGTGTCTTTTAGTTTCCTTCTTGGTCTTTTGAAACTCAACTCCTTTATGGTTTTTGCTAGAATAGGAATTTCTCGAATGGCTTGTAGCAATGGAATCTTGATACAAACATTCTTCAATTCATCTAAAAAGTCATAGTTAGGCAACAAGATTTGTTTTTCCACCCCCTTATCAATTTGTAGTCTTTCCGGAAAAGGAGGTGTAGATGAAGATACAGGTTGCTCAACTATAGGAGTTGAGGATGTTAGCTTTTCTTTTTCTTTTTGAATTTTTGAATTTTGAAGAGATTCTTCCTCAAAACCCTTATTGACTTGAAGAGAGTCTTCTTCAGAGGTATCTTGCTCTTGAATGTCTATAGAAGGTTTTCTAAAACTCTACCAGATCTGAGTTGTACATCGTTGAGAGGAACAATCATATAGGTAGGAAATTGTTGTCCTTCTACCATATAAGTAGTTTGAGGATTCTTATTGTTAGGATTTAGCAATGGCTGAGCTGGAAGTTGATTTGTCTTCTGTTGGTATGGGAGCATGAGTTGAGGATTTGTATTTTGTTGAGAAGGTTGTTGTTGTGGAAATGGTAATGAAAGTTGTGGATTTGGGTTTGGAAGTTGTGGAGCTTGTTGATTTTGAAAAGATGGAGGATATTGATAAAATTGAGCAAATCTCCCATAAGGATTTTGCATTCCTTGTACCCATGGCTGATATGAATTTTGATGTTTGGGCCAAGGTTGTTGCCAAGGAGTCCAATTTGGTGGGGTTTGAAGATTCATAGGGTTATTAAACCCTTGAGATTGTTGTCCCTGCCAAGGTCTCCTTGCGACAAAACAGAGAGATTCTACTGAGTTTGGATCTTCTTGAAAAACAACTTTGAGTCCAGGGATTGAAGGACAATCCTTGATCTCATGATTTTCTGAGCAAATCATACATGTTTCTACAACTTTTGCATCCAAGGGACATTCCCTTAAAGCATGTTTCTTTCTACATTTCGGACAAAAGATGGCTAAAGCATCTGTTTCTGCCTTCTGCTTGTTTTGGATTTTAAGGGTGTCTAGTTGTTCACTAAGGCTCCCTAAGATATCAGTTTTGAACTCATCAAGCATATTACCAATCTCTGCCCTACTTACTGATCCAGTTGCAGATTTGTTAGCCCTAATAAGAAAAGGATCCCTAGGCCCTTTTCCTGTTTTAGATTTTCCTCTTGAGAGATGGACACATAGTTTTGTTATGTCACGAAGTGGGAGTTGAGAAATATCTCCTTTCCCCATCATGTTTAAAATATCTATCCATTCATCTCTAATGGCTTTTAATATGAGGGCTTTCAAGGTTTCATCATCTAAGTTGCTCATCTTTGCTCTTTTCAAGTTGTATTGAAATCTCTCAAGTAAGTCTTCCAAATTTTCATCTTCTTTTTGCATCATTTTGAATACCTCATCCTTGTGATTGGTGGGCATACAATAATCCAAGTATCTATCCAAAAATGTTTGTTTCATATCATTCCAAGTCCTGATAGATTGAGTGGCTAATCCCATGAACCATTTCAAAGCGGATCCCTTCAATGTTGAAGGAAACAGTTTGAGTTTTTGAGAATCTTCCATATAGTCATAAGTTCGGCACACTACTTCAAACTCAAACAGAAATGTTTCAGGATCCTCACTTCGCAATCCATAAAAGTTAGGAAGAACAGATGGTGAGATATTTTTCATTGTTGCATGAGTTTCCTCATCAACTATAGGGAATCCCAACAAATCCCTATTTCTACCATTATTTCCTTCACCATTGTTGTCTCCATTATCTCCTCCTCTTCTACCTCCACCTCTATTTATTACTTCCTCTGCCATGATAGTTTCTTTAGAGTCCTTATAGTCCTCTAGTTCTTCTACCAAGGAAGGATGAGAGAAAGTCTCTTTGTTTTCTAAGTGGGTTTTATTAGGTGGTATAGGAGAATCCTCTAATTCAGCTGTTCCTTGACTTCCAAAAATCTTAAGGCTAGGGGTAGATGGTGGTGAATCTGGTCTATGCCTTGAAGAAGATGGAGTTGTGAAAATCGAACTCTTGGCTTTAGCTATAAACCTTCCCCTAGAATCTCTTTCTCTATGCATGTCATTTTTTTATTTTTTAAAAAGTTGGGCTAATAATTCTCTTTCTGATCTTCCAGATCACACTAGGTGCAAGAAGAGAGCATACTTAAGAAATTACTAAACCAATAACTCTCTTTTCTAATCCTCCAGATCACACTAGGTGCAAGAGGAGAGCATACTTCAAGAAGTTATCAAGTTTTCCCTTCTTTTATGATTTTATGTTTTTTTTTTAAGAAATTGGCTACCTAGTTACACTTCCCCGGCAACGGCGCCAAAATGTTTGGTCAATTTAGTGTATCCTAAATTGCTGCATTTAATTTGTCAATCCGGGAATCGTAAGCTGATGAAGTGCGGCGCACTATATGTGCAAGATAACCTATTTCTTAACTTTTTGTCGTTTTTGGTTTTTTTAAGGTGAAATGGAAATTCTATAATGAAAACAAGTTTGGTTATATTTGTTCAAGGAAGTGATATCCCCTATAATGATTTACCAACTTGAAACTTTAAAAGCAAATTGAAAATTACAATGACAAGACTTGAAAGAAAGTAAAAGTGTACTGCTGAAATGAAAAGGTGCTGCTAATCTAATGAATCAAAACAATAAACTAGTGAACATGAAAACCAAACTATTCTTGCTGCCAACTAAGCACAAAAGAAACTATGCTTAAGGAATTTTGAAATTGCAATAAAATAAATCTAAATCAGATTACATCAATTCATTTTCTGACCCTTCATCATTAGACCAGCTATGACTTTCGGAAGTAATCATAAACAACTTGTGTAACTGATATTTAATTTGCAGAAAGTAAACTAATACTAAACCATACACCCATGATTCAATCCCTCGCCATCAGTCCAGCTGTGGCTTTCGGAGGCAACTGAAGATGTCATACATGATTTAATATATCTAAATTTGCAGGAAAGAAACTAATACTAAACTACACATTTCATAATGCAGTCCCTCACCATCAGTCCAGCTGTGGCTTTCGGAGGCAACTGAAGACGCTATGAGCAGCTTAATATATCTAAATTTGCAGTAAAGAAACTAATACTAAACTACACATTTCATAATGCAGTCCCTCACCATCAGTCCAGCTGTGGCTTTCGGAGGCAACTGAAGACGCTATGAGCAGCTTAATATATCTAAATTTAACTACTGAATCAGATAAGCAAAACTAAAATGTACAAAGCAAGACTGAAGTTAAACAAAAGCTATGAAAAGCAAACTAGCAGCAGAACAATGTTAGTTTCATGTCATTAGTCAAAATGCTATAAAAATGCTATAAAAATGCCCGGGCTGTCTACCTAAAACCTGCACAAGAAAACTGATCAGTGATTAACACTCATAAAAACATGAAAGACAGAAATGAAATGGAAATTATGGAAATGTATAAACATAGATGAAACAACTACAAAGTATGAACATATGATGGATTATGATACAATGACTTTTAAAAGAAATGAAATGAGAAATATATACATTAATACACAGAACCTTAGCTGAGCAGGGGCCCTCTACACAGCCTTGGTAACGATCCTCAAACACGAATTAAGTTGAAAAACACAGTCTTCTCATATTAAAAAGTGGTTCATTACAGAATGGTAGTGTTACGGCTTCAAAGGCAGCGTAATCACTACAAAGCAAACATAACAGAGTATGAACATCAACTATCAACTAACAACTAATTTTTTGTGCGTATGCAAACGCTCTATATAAAACAATAAACTGTAACTGTCTCCTGAAGTTTATGATAGCAGAGAGCACGTAGACCACTCTGTCCACGGATATAGGAGTATGGCCGTGTTGGAAAGTGGATCTACGGAAGGTGGATGCTTCAATTCAACTCCAGAACTCTGCACAGATGTCGATTTAACCTCCGCAAGCTTAGAAACGGCCGTATGGATGTTTATTTGCAACGAAACAGAGTCCAGCCGACATGAAACTCCATAGTTGACTTCCACGTGGATGGCTTTGACCGCGGCTTCTTTGGACGAGTTTACTTGAACCAATAGGACACGAACCATGTCCTCGTCATTCCTAGCCTGCCCATGTGGCTCTTTTCCCTTGTAGACACATGTAGCATATAATTCCACAAAATAGCTGCGGAAAGTTGCAGCAGCTGCGGAAAGTGGCAAGTTTCCGCAGCTGTATGAACAAAATCTAAATCAAATAGAAAACACAAAAACATAATTAAAAACCATGTTAGATACCCTTTTGCACATGATATTGACAATTTTGGGAGGTTTAGGTGAGTGAAAAAGGTACGATACCTTGAAGGTTTCCAACATTATTTGCTGGGAAAAGATTTATTTTAGAAGGTTGTTGGGAAGAGATTTATTGCTGGGGAGAAATTGTTAGGAAATGGACCTCGCACATTCAAAGTCGAGTTTGGAGTAGGATCACTCGGAAAAATTAGAAGGGCGCAGAAAATTGGAAAGGTATGTTAAGTAAAATTGTGGGGCAAGCATATTATATGTTGACATGTTTGGTTTTTTAAAACAAAAATCAAATTTATAGACAAGTATTTTGAGGGAATGATTTATAGATATGTCAAAATGTTGTTCAAAATTAAAGTGAAAATGTTGTAAATGTAGAGTTATAAGGTTTTATCACCATAGTAGCTTTAAAGAAATTTAAGTTTCGCTTAAATGAATGGAAAAGGAGAATGTTCTAACCCTGGATGATATGAAGAGAAACATGCATTTTTATATGAGGTGGTTTATTATGCATAGTGTGAGTTCTTCGTAGTTTTGGCTAAGTCATTTTGGACCAGAGCTTGTGGATGGAAATGGGAGAATTCTCTTAATTTGTGTTTAAGGGTGAAACACAAACAAACCAAATTTCTTGATGTTGTAGAATCTTTGTCTTACCATCATGTGGCGACATCTAAGGAGGTGTTATTCAAGATGGACACAATGTATAAGTTGTATATTATTCATAAAAGAGGTTGAAAACATGTTCCCTATACACAGGTGAAGAGATGTGGATTTATGTTGTATGGTGCATAAAAGTGCAGGAAAAAGGTTTGCACTAAAATGACGAGCTTATGGTATGAAGGGCATGCGAGTATTCATAGTAACAAAGATGACACAGAAAAGTGGAATCCAAAGAGTTGCAAATTCAATAGAAAGGTTTGTTAATAATCTTAATGGCAACATAAGGTATGATAATTCAAAAAGGTATTTTTGAATGTTGAAAATTGAATGGTTTATTTATTTTGACCATAAAATAAATCTAGGAAAACCTAGATTTCATTTCGATTAAAGACTTCAATATCATGTGAAATGATAATGGGAAACTGATGATCTTACATAAAAAATGAAGTATGAGAGAGATTGAAGATTTTACATCATAAAATGTATTAAGGGTGGATGTTCGTTGGAGGATTGTATAGCTTGAATTAAGTCAAAATATCCACTATTAAATGATTGGGTCAAGCCTTGAAGTCAAAACAGAGGTTAGGGTTAAATGAAAGTTTGGATAGTTTGAGTTAAGATTGAGTATTTTCATCCAAGATGAAGAGTTGGTGTAAATTCTGAAGTCAAAGAGTCGTAAGCTAAATCAAAGGTCTGAATGTAATTGGGTGCATGATTGGCAGAGCCCGAAACCCAAAGAATTGGTCATTGTAACACATGAGTTACTAAAGTGTTGTTTACAGCAAAGTGAAGCAAGAGAATTGCCAGAAATGATTCCAAGATAGAGAGCTAAAAGTTAGCAAGCACCAGAAGAAAGCTTGCATTGTTGAATGGAAAGTGGGAAGACTTTCTGAAAAGTGGATTGAATGAAATCCACACGTGAACAGATGAAGTTCACAAAGGAGGAGAACATGACTGTTGATAGTCATTTCAGAAGATCTGATGAAGACCACAATAGAAGGAAGAAGAAGGAAAATGCCAAGGTAAATGGCATATGTGAATAGTTGACTAATGAAGATTATGAGTGGGAGAAGGCTAAGATAACAGTTCACCATGAATTATTGATGGAATTGTTGCAGAGAAATATGAAAGACCAGACACATGGTTGGACCATGAGGAAGAAATTGAAGTGGTAGAGGCTACATGCAAAGAGGGAACAACAGGTAAACATATAGTTGACATAAGAGTTGAGGAAGCTCGAGAAGATGATGAGGTGTGAAGAGCTCAGAGAGGCTGAGTTGAAAATGGAAGTTTCCATTTGTGGCCCAAAACAGGGTGAAATTCTGGGTGAAGAGATCAATGAGGAATATCTCATGAACTATTGGAATAGTTCAGAAGAATATGAAGATGTGTTGGCAAGAGAAGCAGACAAGGCTATGAAGCCTTGCATTTTTAAATCTCATAGTTTATGTATGTTTGTAGGATATGCGAAAGATGGTGGACAGTCCGGTGAAACTGTCACAGAGAAGAATGAAACTCTTGAGGTGAAGTCTGATGGAGAATTCCTTTCAGAGGAGGAAGGTACTAATTTGTTGCAGCAGGAAGAAATCATAAATGAATTCTTGTTTGGGGTAAGACAGCCAGTTGAAGCTGTTATGGAGCAGGAGCATAATGGAAATGCCAAAGAGATATTCCAAGGAGGTAAACAAATGTATTTGTTTAATGAAATTGCTGACGAAATTTTCCAGTGTGATGAAACAAAAAACATGATAACTCAGGAAGATTTCCAGAAGAATAATGTAGATGGGAATGAAGGTTGTGATGAAGTGCTAGAAAGATTTCACATGGAAATCGAGTTCTTGGAACGATGGCTTAAGGAACATGAGGGAGAAATGAAGCTTGCAGAATATGATCCAGAAGAGATTGCAGTTACTATGCATGATACAGATGAATTTTTTTTAACATTTATAGAGTTGAATGAATATTATAAATTTTCAGATAATAATGTGACTGTAGGTACATAAAAATACATTAACGGATATGATGTCGAAATCAGAGAAATTGAGAAAAAATTATTTGGAGATGTGATGAAATATCATGAGCAACCAGGAAATTATGTCCGTAGGGACATAAAGGAAACAAAAATAGTGAAGCAGGGGGATAAAGATGGAAGCAGCCAGCAGTTCAAAACAGGATCTACTGAAGTCCAGAAAGTCGATGATGGGATATTGGTGCTTGAAGCATCAAAAGAGACTGAAATTTCTTATCTTTTTAAGACTAATAGTTTGTTGATGAATGTAGGTACAACAGTGGATGAGAAATCTGTTACTATAATAGAAATCAATGAATATAGTTGTAATCAATAAGGAGTTATTGATTATTATTTATTGCATAAATTTGAGTGTTTAGCACAATTGGAGACAGAAGCATCAAACAAAGAGGAATTACTCCGAGGAATTAGCAAAAGAAATTGTTGTAAAGGCCGATGGAATTCGATTGACAGACTGAGTGATGAGTTACCAAATCGAGTTGATACTTTGAAGGACCAGTGGCAGAACAGAGTTTGGAATCCTGGAGGGAGAAAGTCATCAAGACTTGTAACTATCGCATTATTACAGAAAAGCGACAAACCTCATAGACAGAAGTCTATGGAAAAATCTCTACATGGGGAGTCTGATGCAGGAGCATCAAAGCTAAACTTTCATTATTAATTTGTGTAATTTAGGGGGTGAGGTGTTTTAATTATTTTTCTCGTTTTTAATAAATTAAGAGAGAAAATATAAATGTGAGGATTATTGTAAATATTCCTTTAAATAATTAAGGATATGCGTGGAGTTGAATTAGGTAGATAATATAGGGATTAGGAATTCCTTAAACGAGACTTAGTTGACTCCAAAAAAAAGATAAATCTAATTTAGATTTTAGTTGAGATTTGTGTGGAGGAAATTATGGATTAGAATAAATTCATTATTATGTATAAATAGGAGGAGTGTGTGAGGATGGAAGATAGTGAGGAATACAAAGAGAGAGAGAGATGGTTTGAGAGTTTTTGTAAAGGGCTGAGAGCTGAAAGGCCATCCATTGTAATATTCGACTAAGGAATTTCTTGTGTTATTTTATATCAATATTTTTTTTGTATGGCTCTCTTTTATTTATGTACATTTTAAGCAGTTGCAAATGTTTGTTAGTTGAAGAGTTTTTTTGAGAATATTCATGAAGAAGGAAGAACATACTCATTTATATGCTAGGATCTGTTTTATAGCAGAATCTCGGAATCAAGTGTGCAGCTCCTAGAAATGTGGATGAGGTAAGATCATTCATGGGACTAGCAGGTTATTATAGGATGTTCATCGGGAAATTATCTTAGATTTCATATCCTATTACATCACTGTAGAGGAAAGGTAAGAAATTTGAATGGACAAATTTATATGCGACAAGTTTTGAACAATTGAAACAGTTGTTGACAAATTCTCTAGTGTTAAAGATTGCATATATGGACAAGGAATTTGTGGTATGTACAGATGATTGCAATAGAGGACTTGGTGGATTTCTTATGCAATAAGGAAAGGTAGTATACTATGAGTCACAAAAAATGAATGAGCACGAGCAGAATTATCCGACACATGATCTTGAGTTGGAAATGATCATCCATGCATTGAATATGTGGATGTATTATCTTCTTGGTAAGAGGTTTGTATTGATGAATGATCATAGTGGGTTGAGATACCTATTTGACCAACCGAATCTGAATGTAAGGCAAGATAGATGGCTGGTCATGATCAATGAGTTCGGCTTCGAGATCAAGTACATCTAGGGAAAAGAGAATAGGGTTTTTGATGCTCTTAGCAAGCGAATATAAGTAAATCACATTACAACTATGAGTTCTTATGGGACAGATCTACATGATCAAATATTACAAGTAGGTCAGGATGATGATAGGTATAGAGAGATTAGGCATGGGTTACAATAGAGTACATGTACAGGTACAAGTAGTGGTACATGTATGAATACATGTAGTGGTACATGTACATGCACAAGTGCACATGATGTGGACTATCGTCTCTCAACATGTGGCTTGATAATATTTAGGGACAGGATATATGTGCCAGACAATAGTGAGCTCAAGTAGATTATCTTGAGAGTGTTTCATGTGAAACCATATTCATATCACCCAGGGTATCAAAAGACATTGATAGTAGTGAATAACTTTTATCATTGGCTGAATCTAAAGAAGGATGTGGTAGAGTTTGTGGCTAGATGTTTGGAATATTAGCAGGTAAAGGTAGAGTGTAAATATCTAGTTGGGCTACTACATCTAATTCTGATTCCAGAGTGGAAATGGGAGGTCATTTCCATGGATTTCATTATAGTTTTGCCGAGTACATTTAGACAACATTATTCGATCATGGTTGTGGTAGATAGGTTGACTAAGGTAGCACACTTCATTCCAGTAAATACTACGTATTCAACTAGTGATTTGGCACATGTATTCATCAGAGATGTGGTTAGATTGCATGGTGTTCTGAAGAATATTGTGTCAGACAGGGATGCTAAGTTCACTTCGATATTTTGGAAAGAGGTATTTGTAGGTTTGGGTACAAATTTGGCCTTCAACACAACTTATCATCCACAAACATATGGACATACAAATAAGGTCAACAGGATATTGGAGTACATGTTGAGGATGTACGTGATGCATCAACATAAGAGATGGGAGGAGTACATTCCGTTGGTTGAGTTTTCTTACAACAATGGGTATCGGGAGTCTTTAAGGATGAGTTTGTTTAGGCACCTTATGGGTAGAGTTGTAATACTCCTATCAATTAGAGTGATCCAGTTAATAGAGTATTGATTGGACCAGACATGTTGGTAGAAATGGAACATAAAGTGCAATTATTAAAGAAGAATTTGAAAGTGGTAGAGGATAGGCAGAAAATTTATGCAGATCGAAACATGTTGTTTAAGGAGTTTCAGGTTGGGGAATAGGTGTACTTTCACATCAAGCCTAAGAAGAGACCCTTGAGGATTGGATCATGTTTCAAGCTGGCACCTCGGTATTGTGGACCTTTCAGTATTCTTGAAAGGATTGGACTAGTAGCCTATCGACTTGCACTGCCTTCAACAGTGAAATTTCATGATGTTTTCCATGTGTCATTACTTAAAAAATATGTTAAATATGTTGATCATGTGATTGATTGGTCTATATTGCAAGTGGAGCCAGAAGGATAATTTCATGCAGAACCATGGTGTATATTGTAGAGAAAGATGCTCATGCTCCAGAATCGAGCAATAGAGCAGGTTAAAGTCCAATGGAAGCACTTTGGGCGGATCAGATGCAAGATATATATCCTTCTCTATTCGCTGGTTGAGAGAATGTCCTTAATATATTTTTTGATATATGCTTTGGTGTGATGTTTTTGTATATGTACATATGTATATGGATGTAAATACTGCCATGAGTTGTGTTATAAAGCTCCAATAAGCGGTATGGGTGTCATGCCATTATGGTTGTTATGTTGTTCTGTTGTCATGTTGGTTTGCTTCTCAGCAGGCTGATCATTGTAAATACTACACGAGCTAAGTTATAAAGCTCCATGGGAAATATGTTTTTCTTTCAATAATCTTATTGATTTTAGGTGTCATTGAAGACCGAGGATGGTTTTCCCCCAAGGGGAGGGTTCTATAACAACCCTGGTGAAAATTTGATGTAATAAAAGTTAATAAAGGAAAAATAATAACCACGGTTATGGGACATGTATTCCAAGCTGAATGTTGGGCAAACACATCCTAGTGTGGGTGTTCATTTGGTTTATTATGGCTAAGGAAATGATAAAGGCAATGACAAAGGCTTTGGAAAGACAAAGTGGCATTAAATTGCATTTTATTTATGAAAACAATGGAAATTAGGAGAAAAGGAAGGTGAAAGGTCACAAATTTCATGTGAGGAGGAAAATGAAGGAAAATAATGGAAATTGAAGGAAATAAAGACCTCATTAATAGAAATGATTAGGAGGATTAGTTGGTACCTTTTGTTAGTGTAACCTTTTGTCAGTTTATTTTTGGAGCTCTCCCTCTATTCTCTATCTCTCACACTCTTGGACACTTAGAGTTTTCTCGGAGCACTTCAATATTGGATCAAGAAAGGAAAAGAAGGAAAACATGAAGAAAATATCAAGAAAATAAGACCAGGATCAAGCAGTTACAACAAGTTTAATTGCATGTATCGAGTTTCATGTATGATTTCCTTGCTATTTTTGGCATGCATGGTTATGCATGTGTGTTCTTGGTTCTCTTGTTGTCATTGGCATGGGTTTTTATAGGTGTGACAGTGTTCTTCAGCCTAGCCTTTCAATTTTCAGATAGCCATGGTGTGATGGGGTTCTCATGTTTTGGTTGAACTGTATTTCTGGATGGATTCAAAACTGAGTGAGGTGGATCTCTGAATGAGTTAACACATGGCCTAGTTATCCTTGAACCGAACTATGGATTGTGGTAAAGCCACTAGCCTAGTAACCCGTGAACTGGAGTATTGTGGGTTGTGGTATATCCAACTATTGTGTGCCTTGGTGGGCCTAGGAATCCTTAGAGGGTGAATGGAAGAATATACGAAGAAAAACTAGAGGTGTGTGCCCTTAGCTAGACCCTAAAAAAGTGGCACAGAATCTGGGGTCCTTGGCATAGGAATACCTGAAAAATTCCACAGTCACTGGGATGGACTTATTATGGGAGCGAATGGGGTGTTTAGTTAGTAAAATACAAGTGGCTTCAAGAGTTAAGCACATGGAAAGGTTGGTTGGCTCCTAGAGGTTCTGTAGGATGTGTGAATGGTCAGAGTGATTGTCTTCCGTCAGTTCCATTTCCTTAAGGTGACCTTGGAGGTTGAATCACATCATAGTGGCCTCTCATCATATGTTTACCCTGTTGGACTAGTTATCTTGGGAAAATGTGGGAGGATGGTGTTGCAAACATAATGTATTTTGTGAAGTCACCCCACACGTGTATTCAAGATGATCCCATTTAAAGGAAAAAATATGTCATCTCATATATACTAAGCCTTTAGATGAGGAATGTGAGGGTGCTAGAATTTATGGAGGGATAGAAATGGTCGAAATACATTCTCTCATCCAATATAAGGAGATCCTACATGTCAATTGCTGGGGAGAAGGCAATAAGAAATATCCAAAAGTGAAAAGAAAAGACCATTTTTAGGGCTCTTAAAGCATAGCTTCCTATATATCTAGATTATGACCATGTCCTTAAACATTAATGCATTAGACTTAACCCATGAAAAAAAAACCTAGAAGGACCAGTGAAGATTCACGAACCAAATTCTTGTTACTTCAAGAAACCATGATAGAAAGGGGGAATGAAATTCCTAATTGTCTTCATTGATGAAGGGTTTTATTATTATTGTTTTGAACTTTGTGGGTAAATCAGAAAATGAGGTTGTAGCTTGTAACCTATCTCAACCTCAAAAACTTGAACATGTTAAACTTTGAAATATGGACAAAATTGGTGTCATTGGAATTAGCACTAGCCTTTTCATTTTTAATATGGATGACCCTTGTATTAATAGGCACATGCATATAGGAACATTGTTTTTCTATTAAATATATCACAAATGAGGACACCATAAGTGACATGGATTTGAATTTTGTTTTAAAGAAAAATGAATTGTGGGAGGAATCTAGTTGAATGGATCCAATAACATAATTTTCACCAAGAAGATTATAGGAGTTGAGAATTTGCAACCAAGATCCCATTGAATCATTTCCTTCTTTGAGAAGTTTCAGATCAAGGGGCAAGATATCTTCGAGAGACTTGAAACACTTATGATGTCAAAATATACCATGGAGAAAGTGGAAAAAATAAAACTTGGATGGGGGTTGGGGAATATTTGATCTATAATTTTGCCTTGGGTATTATAATGGTTGCCTCACCAAAATGGATCTAAAATTAAAATGACTATAATGAACCGATGTTCCACTAAGTGGCTACATTTTTGTATTTTTAATGCTTTAATTGATAAAGAATAAAATTAAAAAATCATTCACATTCTTTGATTACAAGAACATATGAAATAGACTAAACTAGAAAAGGCACACACTATGGAACACAAATATTTCAAATTTTGTAGTATTCAAAGAAATTAATTTGTGTGTTTTAATTGAAAAGGCACACACACAATGGAACATGAATATTTACCTTAGAAATCCATACAGGAAAACTAGCATGCAATGAATGATTGTTCCTTTTGTCTTCTTATATTATGGAGATTAAAATACAACTTACAAAACTCTTGAAGTTTACCATGAAACTATGAGACATTATGGTATTCCACAATCCTTTATGGTACACTTGTCTCTCAATAATTTGTTAGTATCTCTGTCACACTCCTACTTAGGTTATTGAATATAACCAATGAAAAAGGTAACCATTTTCTCCTCCTTCTTCTAGGTTTTTGATATCTAAAACTAAGGTAAGGTTTAGGGTTTTTAAACCCTACTAGAACCTCCATGATGCTTCCAAAAGTATTTAGTTGTTTCTCACATGTTAGTAATCCCCATATTCAAACTATGGTGTAATGAAATGGTCACCACTTGCACATGTGGGAATATTTGGATTTTTAACTTATTAGGATCATAACTCTTGCATCAATTTCATTTTAGGTGGATGATAGTTTGTTGGAAATATATTAATGAGAAGGGAAATTTGCACCTTTGATGAGGAAAGCCTACAACAACAACCATCCAATGCTAGGCCCAAAAAATGAAATTTAAAACCCATAAAGTTATTGAAAGTTGATGACCAAAATTTAAGCAAATAAACACAATGTCTAAGAAGTCCCAGGTTTTGATCTCCCCCATCAATATGTTCATATGGGAACTACATATATCTATTTTGGATCATCCCTCCGTACTTTAGGAGGATTTTTGTCTCCAAAAGCTTTACTTTTGTAGGATATGAAGAAATAAATCCTCAATTGCCTCCTGAAAGTACTATTTCACCTTAATTGGTAGCTCATTCTTCAACCCCCCTGATTGACCCCTTTAGGTCATTTCGGTGTTCTCTATAAAATTGTGTCCTTTGTTAATTCTACTTGTGCATTTGATGCCAAATTTTCAATAGATGGTAAGACTTAGCCCTCTTCATCCATATCAGGTATGGATAATTTGTATATTTCGAGGTTCTCTACAATTAATACCAAGAAAATGCACATATGAGGTGGAACGTTGAATTTGTAAGCATTCTTGCCTACCTTCTCTAATATTTAAAAAAATACCACATCTCAATGCTTGTATTTTCTTCCCTCATCCTTCTAACCTTTCCTTATTAAGGTGTAAGAAATATCTATCTTCTACTTTGAAAGTCCTTTCAATCCTATGTTTATCATGTTTACCATTGTGTTTCTCCTTTGACTTTTTTAGTTTCACTTGAACTTGTAAGTATATTTTCTTTATCTTATATATAAATTGTTCTACCTTCAATGCATCACTCAAGGCTATTGCATTTGCTTCAAGTTGCCCATATCCAAAACAAATTTCAAAAGTAAACTTACCAATAGAAGTGTGAACATGTCTATTGTAATAATGTTGCGTGTAAACTAAATTTTCACCACAATTCCTTGGATGTTTTTCAATTGTGATTTTCCAAAGCCCGAAAAAAGGTCATATTAACTACTTCTATGTTTGGTATGTGTTTTATTCTTTACGGGACTATGCCATGTGCTATACATTGTGATTATATGGGTGATGTCACAACCCTCCCTGTTAATGGGGTCATTGGGGGTGGGGGGTGTGAATCTAGGGTAAATGGATTTGCAGTTTATGGATGTCACAGGGTATACATATTGCATTGCAATAATGTAAAGAGTAATATACTAAAAAATCCTTTTACTTTTCTCAATTTGGGTTTTGAGGGGAAAATATCTATGTTAATGTGTGTGTTTTCCATTGAAGCTTTTTTGTTTGATTGATAACCAGTTTGTAGCAATTAATTATACAAGGTTTAAACCTACATTTGGTATCAAAGTAGTTTTGGTTTTAAAGGGACACTTTTGTGGTTAATAGGTTTTTCTCGAGCCTGTGGCAGACCTTATTATAATGAGAGATCTACAAAATCAATTCTTAAGGAAAGGAAATGACGAGTAGTTCAAAGATAGAGATTGAAAAATTCAATGGGAAATTTTTTAAACCTATGGAAACTAAAAATTTAATATCTATTGGTGGATAAAGATCAATGGATCATTGTGGATCCTGGTGTTGCAACAATAGGGATGTCAACAAAAGACTGGACCAAGTTGGATCGAAAGGCAAAGAGCATAATATATTTGTATCTCTGAAATTCAATAGTACAGAATGTTTCAAGAGAAGTTACAACAAAGGCATTGTGGAACAAGTTAGGGACTTTGTATCAAGCTAAGTCTCTAGTGAATAAATTTTTCCTATCGGGAAGTTATATAACCTAAGCATGAAAGATGGAGACTCGATGGAAGAGCATATAAAAACCTTCAATACTATGGTAAGTCAGTTATTATATGTTGATATTCAGATTTCAAATGAAGATAAATATATTAGTTTGTTGTGTTCTTTAACAAACTCGTGGGATAGTCTTGTCGTTGACATAGGTTGTAATGCAACTACTTTAAGTTTCAACGATGTAGTCTCATCCTTGTTATCAAAGGTGATGAAATTAAAAACATGGAAAGTTAAATGCTAGATGTCTGGTCTATAAGAGGATGCTCCCAAAATAGAAATAAAAAAAATTCCTCAAGTGAGAGATCTAAATCTCCAAGAAAAATCGTAAAGGTATGTTGGAGATGTGGAAAAGAAGGGAATTATAAGAAAGACCATAGATCCAAAATTACAGAGAAAGGGAATGGATTTGATGATTCTCCTTCTATAGAAGGGAAAAACTCCTCAGATGAAGGAGGGGATATGTTCTTAGCTTCTTCACATACACATGTAGATCATGATGCATAGTATTCAACTCAAAGCCATCCTTTCATATTACTCCTCACTTGGAATGATTTTGCAACTGTGAAAGATATGATGGTGGTGATGTTTTCCTAGGAGACTATTCAATAACTAGAATCATAGGATGAGGAAAATTCAAGTTTAAACTCACAAGTGGAAGGATTATAACACTCCCTAGTATTTTGAACATCTCATGATTGGCCATAAATTTGATTTATATAAGCAAGATGGGAGATGCAAGTGTAAAAACAATGTTTAAAAAGGATATTTGCAAGATGGTTTCAAGGAGCAACCATATTACCAAGGGAAGTTCAAATTGGAACTATGCATATGTTTTTGGGAAGCATTATTAGTTATGGGTGTGATAATTCCATTGTTCCTGAGAGTGGAGTTGAAGCAGGAAAAAATCATATAGCCTTTGGAGAAAATATTATGTTGTGGCATCAAAGACTTGAACATATAAAATAAAAGAGCTTTCGAGTACTACATGGTAATGGTATGGAAAGGTATGTCTAATTTATCTCTATATTTTGACTTATGTGAACATTGTTTATATGGGAAGAAAAATTAGGTAAGATATCCTCTGGTGTTAAAAGGGAAAAGGGAATATAACAGTTGCTGCACAATGATGTGTTTGGACCTGTGTCAGTTCCATATTTCGGTAAATATATGCATTGTGCCTCATTTATAGATTATTTCTTAAGAAATACATGGATTTATTCCCTTAGGAAGAAATATGAAGTCTTTAACAAATTCAAAGAGTTTAAGGTTCTTGTAGAAAATAAAATAGAGAAAAAAATTAAGGTGTTTAGGAAAGATAATGGTGGATAATTCTATAGGAATGAATTCGAAGATTATATAAGAAGTGGGGTATAGCAAGGCAAAAAACTACCCCATACACACCTTAGTAAAGTGGAGTTGTAGAAAGGATGAATATGATACTAGTAGAGAAAGTAAGGATCATCCTTAGTGGTGTCAAGTTATGATAAGAATTTTGGGCAGAGGTAGTGGATACTTTGTGTTACTTCATAACTACATTTCCCTCATCAGTGTTGGATGGCAAGACTCCACATGAGGTATGGACTAGTAAGAAACCTTCTCTTAAACGTCTTAAGGTATTTGGTTGTGATGCTTATGTAGACATCTAAAGGAGAATAGGGGTAAGCTAAACAAGAAAACATAAAAATTGTATCTTTATTGGATACAAATATGGTTTGAAGTGTTATAAGCTTTGAAACCAAAAAACTCAGAAGGTCATGTATAGTCAAGATGTAGTTTTTAGAGAAATAAAAGATGTTTTCAAACAGGAAGTCATACTAAGGGAGAAAGAACCAAATAATATAGAGTTTCATTTGAAGGATGATGAATTTGACTTTACAAAAAAAAATAGGAATACGAAGATGAAGAACCACATACTCTGTTATTAAGGAGATCAATTCAAGAAAGAAGGTGGCCAGAAAGGTATGCTCCACCTTTTAATTTGTTTATTATTGATTATGATCCTAGAGCTATTAGGAAGGTAGTGGATCTAGAGGATGGAAAACTGTAGAAAAAATCCATGGTTGAAGAAATCCCATTGGATTTTCTAGCTAGAAGAAATCCCATTGGCAACAAATGGGTGTTTAAGAAGAAATTGAATGGAAAAGGCAATGTGAAGAAATAAAAATCTTGGTTAGTAGCAAAAGTTTATTCCTAGGTAGATGGAATTCACTTTTGTGAGATCTTTTATCTTATTGCTAAGTTAACTTCTATTATAATTATTGTATCTAATACTGCTACTTTTTATTTTGAAGTAGAACAAATGAACATGAATATGGCTTTCTTACATGGGGACCTAGATGAAGAAATATACATGAAGCAACCAAAAGGATTTGCAATGAAGGGAAAGAAAGAGTTAATATGCAGGCTAAAAAAATCCCTATATGGGTTAAAACAATCACCAAAGACGTGGTATCAAAAATTTGATACTTATATATTGGGACTTGGATTCACAAGGAGAAAAGTTGATCACTATGTGTATTTCAAAATGATTGGTGATCATTTTATTTATTTGGTGTTGTATGTGGATGATATGTTGCTAATTGGAATGATAGGGAAATTATCTAGGAAGTGAAAATTCAATTGTCTTCTAAATTTTACATGAAGGATCTTGGTGCTGAAAACTTTGTTTTAGGCATGGAAATTAAAAGAGGTTGGGAAAACATGAAAATATGGTTAAATCAAAGGAAATATGACAAGACAATATTGCAGATGTTTAATATGTAGGAATGTAAATTGGTAAAGGTCCTGATTCCTATAGGTGTGAATTTATCAACATAACAGTGTACCAAGACTTAGAAAGAGAAATAAGACATGCCATGTCTTCCATAATATGCTAGTGTAGTTGGAATTTTGATCTATGCTATGGTTTATACTAGACTACACATTCCACGTGCAGTGGGAGTATTGAGCAAGTATGTGTCAAAACTAGAGAAGGAATATTGAAAACAGGAAAGAGGGTTTTAAGGTATTTGCATGGTACTACTGATTATGGACTGGGCTACCAAGGAAGATGAATATTGGACAAAGTGTTAGACATACATGGCTTTGTTGATGCAGAGTAGGCTAGAGATAAGGATCATAAAAGATCTACAAGTGGGTTTGTGTTGTTAGTCAATTCAATTATCCTTTGAATTTTGTTACATTAAATTATGAAATCTGATTTTGTAAACTTATGAAGTATACGAAAAACTATATGCAAGGACTTAGCTTCTCATTTTATCGAAAGTAAATTGTCATGTAGGAAAATCCTATTCTATGAAGGCAAGAAAAATGACATAAAAAGGAATTACTATTATGTGAAAGCATATAAATATTTTATAGGAAAGCGAGTAAATTTAATGTATGAAAGCATATAAATATAGTCTAGGAAAGCTAGTAAATTTAATCTATCAAAGCATATAAATATAGTCTAAGAAAGAAAATTTAATCTATGAAAGCATGGAAATCTTTAATCTAGAAAAGCGAGTAAATTTAATCTATGAAAGCTTGTAAATCTTAATCTAGAAAAACATGTAAATGGGCATGAAATGAAATTTGATTCTATAGCTGCAAGTAATGATTTTGAAAATCAAATTCCCAATGTAGGAATGAAAATGATGTAAGTGTGACTTCCTTTTATGGAAATTTTCAAGCGCTTGTTTAAGGGTTGTAAAGAAAAAAAGCAATGATTAAGAATTAGAACTCATAACTCAATGCGAGAGAAAAACATAGTACTATTGTAAAAACAAAGAATTCAAATCTATAAGCATGAAATAGTGAAGAAATTGTGCTACAAATTAGCATTGTATGTCCACAAGGGGTCCCTCTTGGTGATTGCATGAGCCTTAGAAAAACACAGGAACTACTCTAAGTGATCTCAAATACACATGTATGTGAAATGAAGGAAAAAATAAACTGATTATGATGATATTAAGGAAAATAATTCATACAACGGTTCAAAACTTAAAAGCTTTTTCCCTTCGATTGGCTAAGTGAGGTCATTATATAGAGCTTTAGAAAATAACAATATTTAGAGTTTGAATGCTATAAATCAGAGCAAAGGTGATGACTGAGTTTTCTATTTATAATATTCAAATTCAAATTTGTATGACTCACTTTGGACTTAGCCCATGCTTGAGTTCATTGGAACACATAGCCATTGAAAATCTATTCTTAAATATCATTCAATTTCGTGAATATATCACGCTTGGATAATGCTTGACGTACTACCATGTCACAATCCTCAATAATTCTTCCTTTGCGCTTTGCCACACAACTGGTTGATCGAGACTTGACTTTGCCATCGTGGTGACTCAATCATTTATTTGGTGTACTAGATAGGTAGATCACCATCCTGTTGTCTTTTTCCATATCCTTCTATGCTTGGTTTGAATGAGTTGCTTCTAAATATGTGCTAGCCATTATATCCACTATAGTTTTAAAAATGAACTACATAATTTGTTAATTTCAACAATAGTCACATATTAGATTTTTCTTATAAAGAAAAAAATATAGAACTATAGAATAATGGACTTAGTACATCTATGTAACCTTTTGTAGCTCATGTGGAAAAGTTACATATGGAATGTGACAACGTTAGGTAGAAAGCACAATTATGAAGGTTCGTATGGGATAAAGATAGTCAAAACAAAGGGAGAAAGTTGACAAAAATATGGTAATTTATCGGCCCATCATTCTGTCACACTTAAGATATTGCATGTTCGCTGCACTTGATGTTCAAATTTGATGATTTTTTTTTTCCTACAATCCCATCTTGGTTTTAATTTCACCTTTTCACTCCCATTCAGTTAAATTTCCTTTCCCATAAACTTACATTCAACATATAGAATTATGGAAATGAATTTTTCAGATTAAAACACATGGGACTGACAATACATGCTAAAAATAAATATGGACATAAACAGACAAGCAACACATAAAAAATACACACAGATTTTTGGTCAACTTATACCCAGGCAAAACCCCTTCAATCTTCTCCGAGGAAAACCTGTTGGAGAGCTCTTCAAATTTATTTATCTTTCAAGTTCTAGAAAAATACATTTACAGACAAAACAAAATAGAAAGATACAATGTATCTCTTCAGCCCAACACTCCTTGAAAATCGTGCCCACTTTGCCCCGATTTTCATGCCCACTTGAAGCTGAAATAGTATTTTACAGATTCTGTACGGACTATATGGATTTACGTATCGATGTATGGACTGTACATTTTTTTTCATATATATATATATATATAATTTTTTTTCTCAAAAACTACTCTCGAACTATGTGCAACTCATAGTATTAAATGATGTTCGTACTGGACCTTCTGTGGTACTCTATGCCTTGATTTGCATGCCCAATTTTGCTCAGAAATCACTCCTTCAATTTGTTGCAACAAATTTCTCTTTTAGAACTTTTCTCCAGCTCTCAGCCTCCTTTCTCCAATCTGCTCATGAAGAATGAATGAATGCAATCTCTCTTTTCTTTTCCCCCTATTGTTTCCCTAAATGACTTTTGGGCAACCCTAAGATCTAATGGCTTAGATTCATTTAGATCAAGGGATGAGAATAAATTTTCATTTAATTCTCACTTTCTGTTTTTTAACTCAACCATTAAATAAAGTACCCACATTGCACTTTATATCTAAATTCACTTTTCACTTTATAATTTAACATTGACTTTACCACTTATAAAGTCACTTTCACTTTATAATTTAATATTGACTTTACCACTTATAAAGTCACTTTCACTTTATAAAGTCACACTTAGGAAAATAATTATTTTGGACACTTTTCCCTAGGTAGAGACTAACCCATGGGAAACCACTTGTCCAAGGTACATTAAAAATCAACACTCCCTCTTACAGAGGAAAGTGTTTCTCACCACACCCATCTTGTCCTTGAAATGGACATGCTTGCCTCTTGGCAAGGAATTCGTGAGAACATCAACCACCTGCTCATCTGTCGATATATACTCCAAATTCACTGACCCCTTCTGAACATGGTCCCTAATGAAATGATATCTGATGTCAATGTGTTTTGACCTATCATGAAACACTGGATTTTCTATGAGTTTAATGCAACTATGATAATCACAATGAATAAGTGTTGGTCTCAACTCCTTATCAAATAGGCCATACAATAACTTACGAAACCAAATGGTTTCACAACTATCTTGGATAAAATCCATATACTCAGCCTTAGAAGAGCTCAAAGCAACTAAATTTTCTTTCAACTAAACCACGACACAACTATCGAACCCAATCCTAAGCAACACCCGAAAGTGATTTTCCTGTCAAAAGCACTCCCTACCCAATCTGAATCTATGTAACCTACCAATATCACTCCATCTCCTCACCTATAGTCCAAACCCTAATCAATAGTCCCCTGCACATAGCGAATAATGTGCTTTGCAGCTACCTAGTGCACCCTTCTGGGCTTCATCATGAACTGGCTAAGTGTGTTCACTACAAAGCATATATCTCGCCTAGTAATGACGAGATACATCAAGGACCCAATAAGATGCCTCTATTTTTGGGATCCACCAAACTAGAATCCAAAGCATGAAGCTTCTTCCAGTTGGTGAACATAGGTGTAGACATGGGTCTACAGTCTGTCATGTGAAATATTCTCAACACATCCACAACATACTGCCCATGTCCCAAAAAGATATGCCCCTCCTCCTGCCACACCTCAAGCCCCAAAAAGTAATGCATCATCCCAATGTCCTTCATCTAGAACTCCATAGCAAGATCCTCCTTACAACCAATAATCAGTCTCTCTGCCCCGGTAATGAACATGTCATCAACAGGTAGCACAAGAATGAGCGGATCATCCCCTACAACAACGTAGTATAGGTTCGGATCTGAATCACTCTTCATGAAACCCATCTGCTACAAGTAAGTATAAATCCTTGAATACCAAGCTTTTAGAGCTTGCTTAATTCCATAGAGTGCTCGCCTCAACCAGAATACATGGGTCTCCTGCCAAAGTACCTCACAACCCTGTGGCTACTCAACATACACCTCCTTTATAATTTCATTCATAAATGCGATCTTCACATCCATATAATGGATTTTCCAACCCATTTTTGCAGAAATATAAATAAGGGACAGGATAGAAGTGTACCGAGCTACGTGAGCGAAGGTCTCATCATAGTCAACTCCCTCTATCTGTGAGAACCCTCTGGCCACAAACCTCGCCTTGAAATTCTCAACGCTGCCATTCACAACATGCTTGATCTTATAGAGCCACCTCGAAGTCACAATTGACTTGCCCTCAGGCCTAAGCACCACATCCCAGACATTGTTGTTAATGATAGAGGCATACTCCTCTACCATATCCTCTCTCCATACCTCCTGGTTGGAAACCTCCTCATAACTAGTAGGCTCAGAGTCAACAATGTTGATATCCTTGGCTACATAACTGCAAAACCGCTCAGGTGGCACACTCTCCTTATTCACCTCTTCGAAGGACCAACAGACTCTACTTCCTTCAAGGTATCTTGAAGCCACTTGGGTCTCCTCTTCCCTGAAGAAGCTTCCCCATAGGGAACCTCATCCTTTTCCCCATAGTCTAGTGAAACTGAAGGTCTGCCAACTAACCTTGTTTTTCCTATACCAACACCTATCCTCAAAGAACCTATTCCTGTGTCAACTGAAGTGCCCTGTGAAATCTGTACCAGTGGAATCCCTAAATAAGTGCTCAGTGAACTCGCCACTAGTGCCCTAGATGTCACTAACATTGAATTACCTCATGTACCTATCAATTCAGAACCCTGAGGTCCTACTCCCTGTACCTGACCTCCATGCTGAGGAGAAGTCTGTGAATCTCTCTCATCATACTCCCGTGATATCCAATAGGCCCTCTCATCCTGGAACTTCACATCCCTCCTAATCACCATTTTCCATTTAGAAGGAATGAAGATCCAATAGGCCTTCAAGGTCTCATTATAACCCATAAAGATGCCCTTCTCTGCCATGAGTTCCAACTTCATCCTCTGCTCCTTAGGGATATAAGAATATGTGAGACATCCAAAGATACGAAGATGTCCCACATGAGGCTTCTCTTCAGTGAAGGCCTCCTATAGAGTCATATTCCCCAATACTCTATGAGGGCTCCTATTTTGAAGATAAAAAACAGTATTGCAGGCCTCAAACCACAAAAACAAAGGCAACCACTGATCATGAATCATCGCTCTAGAAATCCCAACAATAGCTCTATTATTCCTTTCAGACACCCCATTTTTTTGGGGGTTGTAAGGAACCATGAACTCTCTCCTAATGTCCTCCTGTGCACAGAAGTCAGAAAACCCACCATCGGTATAATTACCACCATTGTCTGACCTTAAGACCTGAATCTTCCTACCCGTGTGCTTTTCCATAAGAGATTTGAACTCTTTAAAGTGACTGAAGGCCTCATACTTGGTCTTCAGGAAATATATCCAAGTCCTCCAACAGTAGTCATCAATGAATATAACATAATACTTGTAACCACCCAAGGACACATGAGACATACAACCACTAACATTAGTATGAATCAAGTCTAGTATACCCGTAGATCTGTTGTCGCTCACTGGAAATGGTAACTTGGTGTACTTGCCCAAAGCACACCCTCTGCAGACCTCATAATGCTCGACACTGAAATCAGGAACTCCAATAGTGATCTCCCTTAAAACTCTCAAAGCTCCATGATGCATACACGCCATCCTCCGGTGCCATAACTCATACAAGTCTCTACTGATGGTGGTACTAGTGTGAGTGCTACTAGATGTGCTACTCACCAATGCTCCTTCTAATTGAAATCTGAACCTGTATGGTTTCCCATAGCGTACTCCAATCACTTTGGCTAAAGTGATGGAAGCTCCCCTGGGATGCATCAATACCTGCCCTCTTGATAAGGTGACGTCAAACCCCTTCTCCTCCATAGCAGACACTGAAATCAAGTTCTTCTTCATCCCTAGAACATACAAAACTCCATAAACTTCAATGGAGGCAAAGAATCCCTGTCAAAGGTCATAGTCCCCACAACAATAACTCTCATAGTGCGGTAATCTCCCAGTATAATCTCGATATCAAGTTCCCTCTCTGCAAGCTCTGAAAATAACTCCCGTGCACCTGTCATATGGAGGGAAACATTGCTGTCTATGTACCAGACATAAGATGATGTAATCCTACTAGATGTAGAAGTAATAAATGAAAATCCCATGTCAAACGGTGAAGCAAACTGCTCCACCTCTCCTGAAGCTGCAATACCCTTCTTCCCCTTGTTTTTCCTCTCAGGACATGCAGCAGCATAATGTTCCATCTTTTGACATGCCCAACATTTTACTTTGGACATATACATATATTTCTTCTTCTTCTTCTCCTTTCCCCTAGCCCCATTTGATGAGGCCCCTTTCTTGGCCTTCCCTTTGTTCTTCCCCCTACTGGCAAGGCTACATCCTCCTCATCTACTATCTTCACCCGAACACTAGTAGTCTTTCAGTATCTGATGCTACACACAATGATCCCAAAATATGTCCCAGTTGGGAAGATTCTCCCTAAAGGTAATAGTATCTCCAAAGACCTCCCAAGAATTAGGAAGTCCCGCTACGACTACCTTGACTAACTCTGTGGGTTCAACTACCTCACCAATAGTAGTCAAATCATCACGTACCTGTTTGACCCTGCCAAGATAATGAACTACACTTTCAGCCTTTGTCATCCTAATGTTCGTCAATTGTTCTTTGAGTACCATCTTCATGCTCTCATTGGTACTCTGATAAAGAGTGGTTAGAGTTGTCCACATCTAATATGCATATGTGTTTCCTCTCACCTGAGGAACCACATGATCCTTCAGGCTGTCCATTAAAATCCTTTTTTTCTTTGCATTATTTTTTTTGAATTCGACAAGTTCATCTGTAATAGTAGGAGGTACAACCTCTTACTGCACTATGTCCCAAACTGTTGCCTCCTCAAACACTGTCTGAATTATGTCCTTCCAAATGGCATAGTTGGATATCCCATCCAGACTATCCTCTATCCTTAAGAACATGGCCATGACTACTGTCCAAAATTTATAAAACCAAGAAAATGGAGAAATTAACTTTCCAACACACCTTGTTGTCCCAAAAGTTCAGTCTGTGTGGAATTTCACCTTGTTGTCCCAAAACATCAGTTTGCTGTCCAAAAATTCAGTTTTCTGTCCAAACCACTGTTTGCTGTCCCAAACTATTGTCTACTGTTAAAATTTCAATTTTCATCTTGTAGCTCTCATACCATGTTGAAATATTATGAAAAACAAGTTTCCTACAATCCCAACTTGGTTTTAATTTTAGCTTATCACTGCCATTGAGTAAAATTATGTTTCCCATAAACTTACATTCAACATATAGAATTCTGGAAATGAAATTTTTATATTAAAACACATGGGACTGTTAACACATGCTAAAAATAAATATGGACATAAGCAGACCAGCAACACATAAAAATACACACAAATTTTTGGTCAAATTAGATGTAGGCAAAACCCCTTCAATCTTCTCCGAGGAAAACCTGTTAGAGAGCTCTTCAAATTTATTTATATTTCAAGTTCAGGAAAAATACTTTTGCAGACAAAATAAAACAGCAAGATACAACTTATCTCTTCAACCCAAAACTCCTTGAAAACTGTGTGCACTTTTCCTTTATTTCCATGCCCACTTGACGCTGAAACAATACTGTACGAATGCAGACTGTACTGTACGAATTACGTATGGACTATATGGATTTCTGTACCGCTGTACGGACTATACAATTTTCTTTTTTCGATTTTTTTTGGCTCAAAAACTTCTCTCGAACTGCGTGAAACTCAGAGTATTAAATGATGTTCGTACTATACATTCTTCTGTCTTCTACGCCTTGATTTCTGTGAACAACGTTGCCCATAAATCACTCCTTTAGCTTGCTATAACAAATTTCTCTTTCAGAACGTTTCTCCATCTCTCAGCCTCCTTTCTCCAATCTGCTCATGAAGAATGAATGAATGCAACCTTTCTTTTCTTTTCCCCCTTTTGTTTCCCTAAATGAATTTTTGGCAACCCTAAGATCTAATGGCTTAGATTCATTTATATCAAGGGATGGGAATAAATGTGCATTTAATTCTCACTTTCTCTTTTTTAACTCACCCATTAAATAAAGTACCCACATTGTACTTTATGTCTAAAGTCACTTTTCACTTTATAATTTAACATTGACGTTATCACTTAGAAAGTCACTTTCAGTTTATAATTTAATATTGACTTTACCACTTATAAAGTCACTTTCACTTTATAAAGTCACACTTAGGAAAATAATTATTTTGGACACTTTTCCCTAGGTAGAGACTAACCCATGGGAAACCACTTGTCTAAGGTACATTAAAAATCAACACTTGGAAAAATTGCAAAATTTTTATCATCTTCCTGATTCAAAGTATGGTGTTAGATACTTGGATAAGAATATCCATATTATTTTGGGTGCCTTTATTTTCATTATAAATTACCATCACAACTTCCTCATGAGCATCTTAGCTTTCAGAATTTTAATCTTTAATTGTAGTGCCATGTTGGCCTTCTTCAACTTGGAATTTTTATCATACCAATGATATATCCTTTTAAGCATTTTGTGATTTTGTTCTTTTAAGATTTCATTCTCTCTCTTGATGTTCCTTTTTGAAACCTCAAGCTTTGATATTTCTTCCTCTAATGCTTTTATCATATCTTATTCCATAGGCATGGTGAAAGGAAAATCAGATTATATTGAACCATGAATTGGAGATGTTGATATATCATAATCAAGAGAATATTAAAGAAAAGGAGAACAAGCTTGTACCTTTTCATTACTTGCTTCTTGTTCCAGGGAATTGATGTGATTATAAACCTATTTTTGAACCCTGTAAACCTGTGGACTTTCTCGTCCTGGATTTGGTGGTGATGGTACATGCTTAGATACTTCTGAGACTTTTATTATTTTTGGTGAAACATGGCTATTCTCATTACTCTATTTTGTTATACTTTAAGTTATCCTCCTGTACCTATTTTTTATTTTGAAATTAGTTATTCCCTTGGAATTTTTCCTTTAATAAATTTTTTCTCTAGAGTCTTCCTGATAACATCATCATGCTTTTTCTCTTTGGCAGGGGTTTGCTCGTCATTTGTCTTCACCAATTTTTTTCTTACCTTTAAACTTGTCTTTCTGAGCCTCAGTTTGTCATTTTAATATTGTACCTTGTTATTTTATTTGCTTAGGGTTTGATGATTTGTAAATTTTTGTGGATATTCGACTAGAAAATTCATCACAATAAATAAAATAAAATAATATTTAAAATATGAAACTCTATAATATTACAGTTTTCTTAGATTTATAGATTGGTATATTTTACTATTAAAAATGCATGCATGTAAATGAAAATTATGCCAAAAATAGAGAATGAAAAAATTTAAGCGCACACACATTTGACACAAGATATGCTCTAGGAAACCCTTTCGGGAGAAACACCCAATTGGAAGGTTTATTTTCTATGCTCTCTTTCTATGAATGGAAAGATCGGTTCAAGTATAAATAAGTTTATCTTGTGGCCCATGGGTTGCTACAGTGCAAAAGTCCTCTCTGTGTGTTATACCTCTTATTCCTCTTGGCTATTTTTTCTCAGATATGGAAAAAATACACTCATAAGAATGGAACCACTTTTCCTCTTAGTGGCCTGATTATAACACAACTTGATATCCTACTAGTGGTTAGGTTTGTCTACCTCAAATATTAACTCGAGTTACAATATAGACTCTTCTAGAGTCTTCTACATCATAATGATGTGGCTATCCCATTTTTCATGAATAATGGAGACTAACTTGACATCCTCTTGAACTATGGTGATGAAAACAGGAAGGTCAACTTCTGAGTGGCATAACTTTTGCATACAAATTTTGATTGACATGATTCTTGCATTGTTGGAAATATATTTGTGTGTAGAATAGAATGAAAAAGAATTGTGCTAAATAGACAAATTTTTACCCCCCAAAAAACGTTATTTGATGCCTTAAAATGCTCCCGAAAGGTTTCAGACCCTGTTTTTCCAAATTGGGTTCTGCTGGTAAAAACAGCCTTGCGATATGATTCCTCCACTTTTTCCACTCTAAAAGAATCGAGATGGATGAAAAATGATATAATGATCCAATATAGATCATTTTATGATTTACCATGTCTTCCAGAGTCAAGAATTAGGGTCTCATTATTCTCAGGGACATTCACAAATTCTGGCACTAAAATTTCTATGCAATCCCAAGGTTCTACAATTTCAATTTCCTTAGATTCATATGTTGGTACATCCAGCTTCTGTATTTGTATTTGCAGGTTTAGGGTTTGAAGTTCCTACAACATAAGCCCTAAATTTTCTCCTTCTTTATTTATAACCATTGCTACATATTTCCTCATGTATTTCTTTAAGGTGTTTTCTTACAAGAAAGTATTCCCAATTGTCATTTCTAAGTCTCCCTTCCTCTTTAACCATAAATTTTACAAAAAAAAGTGATAAAGACTCCTATCTATATCTCTAGAATTCGTTTGTATGTTAAAAGCCATTTTCTTGAGACTGTTAATCAAGTAATAGGCTAAATTGATTTCTTTACCTTTTTAAAAATGCATGAGAAGCCTAATGTGGTAGAAGAAAAATATGCCATACCTTCATTCACATGTAGTGAAATTCTGAAGGATGTAAAGCAAATTTCTCCACTTCTTTTTGAATGTTTCCACTAGTATTCCTTTTTTCCACCTTGTACTATCTATCTTAGGATTTTTAAGTAGAACCTTCCAAGAGTCATCTTTTTTTCTAACTGGAGCATTTTTATTTTTGCCTCAACACCATTAAAATTTCTTTACTCCCTTGTCACCTCGACACTATGACCCTATATAGTTTCAAAAAACTAGAGGCACTCAACTCCATGTAATTATCTTTTTCATTTAGGACATGTTTTAAGAAATTTCTCAGCAATTGGTTCAACTCAAATGACAATTCCCATCTTCAGCATTTGGGACCAAGCTTTAGAAATATCTTTCAATCAAGGGTATAAGTGGTGAAGTGGTTACTATGGTGGAAGATAAGAAGGTTAACATGGGTAGTGGAATGAATATCAGAAAGGTGGGGAATTACAAGTCGTATTGGTAGGGGTAGAACGTTAATAGAACTATTTAATCCCCTTAATCATTATGCGATCCATTGATAAAATAAAAAATGATTTTATGATTAATCTCTTGGGATTGTTTTTAATGGCTTAATAAATGGAGTCAGGTAAGAAATGGTTCAAGGATCAGGGAAATATAAAGCAGTTTTTCCATCATTTATTAGTAAGGAGGATTTTTTATTCGACCTCTTTTGAGCTTAGGTTAAAATATACATGTCCACACATTCTAATTTTAATAGTTTAAATTTAATAAAAAAAATAAAACATGTTGCCTCTTTTACCTTCTAAGAAGTTTGGAAATTTTTGTTGTAGAAATTCCACGTAGATTCAAAGTGATAATTGTAATATGCTAAAACAATATACTTGAATCTACTCTACCAATTACGAAAACCAATTTAGATCACAGAATCACAAAACATGAAAGAGAAAGGATTTCAATATCACAACACAAAGATTTATTTGGGGAAAGCCTCAAATAAAAACCCCGCTATCTGTATATTGCATAAGCCAAAGAATATGAGGAGATTACAATGCTTTTATCCAAGTTGAGAAATCTTTGCACTATCTCTATCTATCTCAATGATTCCTAGACAAGCTTGGGTCAATACTTAACCAATTTTGTGCTTTCCCAAGTCCCTATTTCCTTGTTTAGTTTCCTTGGGTAATTAAGTCCAATTAAGTAGGGAAATTCCTAATCCATACTGAACAATCCATTAGGGGCGTTCCTCTGACTGAATGCACCACCTATACAATTCAGATAATTATACAACTTATAATACACTACCCTTGAAATCCAATCGCAACTGAGTCTTTCACAGAGTTGACATGCATGATTTATTTATGAGTGAATTATTAGTTAACTGGTTGAACACGTGAAGCCATACCCCACTGTTTAACCTCCTACTAGTTACTCCATCAGTTAGAACTAGTTTAATTGAATTTAGCTCAAATAATTTTAGTTAATTAATTACAATTGTTGCCAACTCTAATCGTGGTTGTTAGATTGAATATTAATTGCAAGTGTATGAAAAGTATCATGTATTCAGTCGTGCATAACAAACAACCCTAACAAAAAAGATGGTCACAATACCTTTAGATCTCGCAATCGCATGACCAAGATAAATGCCGCAAAAATCTAGATCTATTCATTAGAAGACATTAGACAAGAACAAAACAAGAGTTGCTCCATGCATCGAATAGAGAAGACAAGAATATGTTGAATGAATTTTGTATTAATGGCACTTGGGAGGAAAACATAGAAGGATGCTACCAGTTCTCCTCAATGGGATGGGTTCTTGTAAGTCCTAAGCACTTCAGATCTAAAATTCCTCTCTCTTGATGGTGTAGAAAACCCACACAAAAATGGAACTCAAAGGGAGTTCACAAGAAAAAAAATAGAAAAATATGAAAATGTTGGTGGATCAAAGTCAGACCAAAAGTATAGATCCAAAGTGATCTTTAGGAAACAAAAGGTAGTGAATGAGTGGAAAAACCCTTCTATTTATAACAAAATATTGAGTTATTCTAGATACTGGTGCATAATCAAAATATTATTAACCAGTTCTAGATCCAACTTTTATTGAATATTTTATTATATTTGTTGGAGGGAAAAATAATTTGACTTGGGTAAAATCCATTTATTTGTAAATAATAAATAAATAAATGATTTATTTATTATTTTAAGGATCCGGCCGAGTGATAATCAAATAAATAATTATTTATTTAATTATTTATAAATAATTTAGTCATATTTAACAAGGAATATAATTTAAATAAGGTTTAAATAATTATTCCTAGAAAATAATAAGATAAATAATGATTTATCTAATTAATTTTCTTGTTTTGGATTAAATATAACCAAGAATATTAATTAAACTGTTGTTTAACTAATTATTCCTTGAGGAAAATCAAACAAATGTAGATTTATTTAATATTTCTTCATGGGGTTTCCTGTTTAGACCATAAACAACTTAATAAATGTGGTTAACTAAGTTATTTTTCATAGTGAAAGCAATTTTACTTAGGGTAAAATTGGTCTTACATGGTGTAGTTAGGTCCATCTAATAGTAACAGGTTAGATGACCAAAAAACAGTGTAACAAGGGCTCCTAAAAAGTAAAAGACACTCTACATGCCTCTAGTTTAACCCTCAATGCGAATTAACTGAACCAACTAAGTCATCCTAACTTAGTTAAATCATACAAGATGTCATGTGATGTGGAATTACAATTTTATTCAAGGGAAAATTAAATTAAAATCCTTCTTGATGCCATTTTCAACACTCACTCTCAACAAGAAAGGAATTCAACTCTATCCTGATCTGGTACCTTTGGAATGTTATGCATGCAACACTTATCTCTAGTGTTGTTGCTACTGCAACTTCTGAAACTGAAAAGAATCCAAAAAATGTAATCAACTATGACCAATATGATGCATCTATCACCAAAGTCTCTAAATTCTACTAGCTACTACACTGTCTAGTGAAAACTATGCGTTGATGTTGACTCTACACTATGCCATCTCCATTGTTTCCAACTTTTCACTACCCTCCCCAATATCTGACTGCTGCTAGTCTCTGCATTTGTCACTCTAACATATGACTCCATCAACTGCTACTGATCCATCCTACTACTATATACTGTGGACCCCCATATCAAGGTAATGATCCACGAGGCAAAACATCTCAATGGATCCTACCCAAATTTTTGCACTCTTGGGACTATTGCTTCAAATTTCTCCATCTCTTTCATGGAGGTATGGCTGCATGTGCTCCCTCTTCCCACTTGGTTCAATATCCCCCCTACTGGAGGTCTCTTCTTGAGTGGAAGTCTCCACTCAGCCTCTTTTCCGCTTCTCCAAAACTTGTCTAGGCTTCTTCTAAGGTTGCATGCTTAGAGGTAATTCATGCTCCCTCTCAACTAGCAAGTCTCTAACCTTTGCCTTTCTCCTCAAATATTTTCATGCATCTTTGACCTCAAGTTCATACAGGTTCTTGACTCACACAATGATATGATTCACTAGTCTTGTGGTGATGTGTCTAAGGAAAACCTTTCCTTTGCTAAATATCACATCATAGCTATGGTCTTCCAATACCGCAACATAAACAATATTATTCTTTAGTTACTAGAAAAAAAAACACATCTATGACTCTGAGAGGGGAACTAGACTCCCTCTGAAAAGTAACTTTATAGATACTGATCATGCTATACCTCCCATCATCCTCAAACTCTATGCTATGCTTGAGGTCTTTCTCCTCCAATTCACTAAATAGATCTCTATTTCTCGTCATATGGAACGAGGCACTGCTTTCGAGATACCACATGCTTCCCATTATAGTGCTTTCATGCAAGCAACAAGAGTGAAATCAAGTTCAAATTCTGAAGCTAGAGCTTCACCTGTTTCTGGTACTGCAAGCTCCTTCTTGGTTGTCTTTTTCTGTGGACATTTTGTGGAATAATGCCCAAAATTGAGACAATGAAAACACTTGATGTTGGAAAATTATTTCTTCTTTCTCTCTTTGCCTTGGGAATTATTTCCCTTGGATTTATTTCCTTTATTGACTAATGAAAATTCCTCTTCTTTGGAAGAGGTCCCGTCTCTGGTATTTCTCCTAATATATTGTAATATTCCAATTAGGGAATGCAGCAATATGTAAGCACAATATTGGAATAGCAGTAAGAAATTAGCTCATAAAATGTGTTAGAAACAAATTTCCATCAAATGAATGTTGCAGCAGCAAAAATATGACCCATTATGTCATCCCAAAGTGGGAAAATTCAGCAATTTAGACCATAAAAATGTTATTCCTAGGAAATTGTGTGATAAAAAGAAGAAATAACACTAGGATCCCTTAGATTATGTAATATGGGACTCACACCTAGAAAATATTCAGAAAAAAATCTCTTTTTCTTGTTTAAACAGATCTCTCGGTCCCGATATGGCTCAAAAGTCCCAAATTCCATGACTTAACTAAACAGAAATTTCCTGAAGCATGCACAACGTGATTTAAAGAGTGTTTATGCTGCAATAGGATAGAAATAATAGATCTGGAGTTTAATTTCTCAAATCATGGAGAAAAATAGGGACCTAGCCCCTTTTACACATTATGAAGATAACCCGACAAGGGTTTCATGAGAGCACAAGTACAAAATGCTAGATCTACAGATCTGGATCTAAAAAGGATGCAGTCTAGCTGAATCTATGTATATATATAGCTGAATAATACAAGGAATGAAGAAGGATCCTTATTACAAACTTTCCGGGAGAAAGGTTGGCCTTTTCCCCAAGAAAGTAGCTCAATATTGAGGGCATTGACCCTCACACTGTAACACTGTAAGAAATGACGTAGTTCCTGCAAGGGACTGTGCTGTAGATGATGGGAGTACTTTGGCCAAGTGCCAAGATATGAAATTCTTCCCTGGAATCTTCTTCGCTGATCTTCCAAAGCAATGGAGGCTCCCTCCTCTGAAAAACAAGCACTAGAAGTGGTGTTGTGAACCCCCACTACAACACCCTACAACACAACGTTATACTGCTACAGAAATAATGTTGTAGCTGAAGGAGGATTCTTGGCCTCAAGCCTAGATGTGGAATAATTCAGTACAAGCTCCTTCAAGAGGCCTCTCAAGAAGGGAGAAGGAATTCCTAAACAATAATGCCTTGTGCTAAGTAGCACATCAATCTCAACTAAACAGTTGGAGAAAGCATAATAATCATGCATACCAAATTCCAATTATCAAATCATAAATTGTCTTGATATGGCTGCTTTGCCCTCCTTTTAAACATGTGGGAGCCTTCTTGCCTTGGGCCCCACTCATTAGGGTTTCCTTCACCAACGAATCTTCCTCCCATTTGCATTACATTGTCTCACAAGATGATCTCCACCTCTTATCCCAACATTGTTTTCTTGGTCAAACTTGACCTTGTCCACATGAAAATATCTTTGTTCACACATAAGAGTGTAAAATCCAGCTAGTATCATGATCCCTATGCACACTATGAGGGATTTTATTCAGATTTTTATTATGAATGGGCCTCCTTACCCATTTATTCATCTCTTAACTAAAGTCAGCAAAATTTAATATTCCAATTTGCTGCATGCAAATTTTGGAATATTACATACATTCCTACACCAAGTCGGACCACAATCGTTCCCACTATGGTAGCTTCTCCCTCCCATTTATTGAATTTTAGTATCTATGCTAGCTCTTGGGATGGACTAGAAGTGCTAGGCTCACCTGATCATCCTTGGAAACTATAACACTAACATTTCTAAGCTCATCCCGACAATGGGTGAACTTGATCAAGTACTTTGGTATTGTGTCGCCCTCCTCCATCTTGATTTTTCTGAGATTTTCCTTCAGCGCCAACATTTTATGGTCATTTTTGTTTTGAAAAAAAATTTAAGGCCTTACACATATCATATGGAGTTTCCTTTACATGGAGTTTCGATACAATATGATCTCGAGAACCTTCCAACATAATCCTTCTTGCCTTACTACATTCTTCTTCCATGCTACTAGATCTTGAACATCTGTTGCTGCAGGCTTAGGAATATCATTGTATATGAATTATTTTAGGCCCTTTTCTTCCAACACTACTTCCATCATATCTCTCCAATCTATGTTATTTTAACTACCCTCAAGGGCATATTCGAGTCTCAATCTAGAGAAAGACATCTTAATCCCACTACTTGCCCCGAAGACTAGATCTGCAAATTTGATTCACCTCCACATAAGAAACTCATATTCTTCTCTTCTAGAGTAATTCCTGCTCTGATACCATGTATAAAATCCATGTAGATTCAAACTGATAATTGTAATATTCTAAAACAATATAATTGAATTTTCTCTACCAATTGCGGAAACCAATTTAGATCATGAAATCAGAAAACATGAAAGAGAAATAATTTCAATCGCAAAACACAAAGATTTATCTGTGAAAATCCTCGGCTAAAAACCCCATTATCTGTATATTGCATAATCCAAATAATATGAGAAAATTACAATTCTTTTCTCCAAGATGAGAAACCTCTGCACTATCTCTATCTGTCTCAATGATTCCTAAACAAGCATGGTTCAATACTTAACCAATTTATGGCTTGCTTAAGTCCCTATTTCTTTGCTCAATTTCCTTGGGTAATTAATCCCTATTAATTAGGGAAATTCCCAATCCATATTGCACAATCCATTAGGGGCCTTCCTCTGACTACATGTACCACCTATACAATTCAGATAATTATACAACTGATAGTACACTTCCCTTGAACTCAAATCTCAATTGGGTCTTTCTCATAATTGACATGCATAAGTTATTTATGAGTGAATTATCAATTAATTGGTTGAACACATGAAACAACACCCCATTGTTTAACCTCCTACTAGTTCCTCCATCAGTGATAACTAGTTTAACTGAATTTAACTCAAATAATTTGAGTTAATTAATTACAATTCAAAATAAACTCAACCAAGACTCCTATAATGTAGGAGACACTCTACATGCCTCTAGTTTGACCCTTAACTCGAATTAAATGAACCAAATAAGTCATCCTAACTTAGTTAACTCGTACAAGCTATCATGTGATGTGGAATTACAATTTTATTTTAATTTAATTCAAGGGAAAATTAAATTAAAATCATTTATGATGCCTTTTTCAAGATTTATTGTTGTAATTTTCAACAATTTATCCTTCAAACTGTTGTTGATGTAGAAGTTGAACTATGTATGTTGCTTGAATCTCTCATAAAATTGGATGGCTACTGAAATTCTTCTGGCTATAGAAATTTAACAAATTAATTTTTTTGAACTGAAACTGAAAATATGATGTAGATATCTTAAAGACAATGTATTTATGTTATTGTAATAACTCTTCTAATCCTCTTTAGAGAAATAAGATCTTCTTGCTGGAAAAATAAATTTAATTTTTTTTGCAAGGAAATTTTAAGAAATAAGGGGAGATTCCTAATTGCCAAAAGTTTGGCTTTCAATTAGGTTTCTCTTTATAGTTATGCCAACATCCTCGTTTTTGTAACTACATTTTTATTTATTTATTTATTTATTTTTGAAGGAAAAGAAAAATAAACTAAAATGAGTTTGGTGGTAAGGGAGTATGATCTCATTTTCCCACCATTTTCATCTATGAATTCTGCTATAAATGTTGAATAATTTTTTCTCTTGTTAGGGGCTTATGATACTATTTTAATCTATGCCCATTAACAAGAAAATTTACTCCTTCTTCACTAATAGTTTTGATTCTAACTTATCCATTTTCAAAATTTGCTTCTATTTCATAGGGGCCTAACCATTGTGTTTGGAATTTTCCCTAAATTTTTTTAAATGTCAAACCAAATAAGAGAGCCCAATATCCTAGCTTGAGGTCTCACGTGCATTTCAATACACACAAAAAGGTACGCATTGTAACATTTAAAACAAAATAGGTATGTTTTGGAGTAAGCACTTTTATCCCGTAAAAAAATTGTTGCTTGGTCAATTTTTACAGAGGAAATGATAGCACATTATGAGGATACAAAGAGCAACACCTTCTTTAGCCAATT
Source organism: Pinus albicaulis (assembly GCA_034641835.2). Taxonomy (NCBI): domain Eukaryota; kingdom Viridiplantae; phylum Streptophyta; class Pinopsida; order Pinales; family Pinaceae; genus Pinus; species Pinus albicaulis. Next base: position 524,802,881 of record CM076582.1, read on the forward strand.
GATAAATCTCAAACAAAAGGGCTTAGTGGGGGAGCACATTGAGGACTTCCAAAATTGAATATAAGGGTAACTAATATTCCAAAGGAACATAGGATTGATCTCTTCATAGGCACTTTAAAGGATAGCATCCAACATGAAGTTCGCGTTTTGGAACCTGATTCATTGGAGAAGGCATTCAGGTTGGAAAGAAAAATTAAATGTAAAATTATGGCGACAGGAAGCCTACCATTCACTTCTATAAAGAAGGAAGTGTTGCTACGCCTAGATTTCCACAACCTAAAAGGTTGACACCACAACAATTGGAAGAAAAAAGAGCAAAAGGGCTTTGCTACAGTTGTGATAGCAAATACACTAAAGGTCATAAGTGTGCTGAGAAGAAATTATTTTACATAGATTGTGAAGAGGAAGAAAAAAATGAACAAGAAGAGGATATACACCAGGAACCAACCCAAGAAGAGGAAGAAATGAGTCTGACCATATCGTGTAATGCATTGGCAGGAATTACCACTCCTCAAACTCTCAAGATAGAAGGACATATCAAGAAGAAAAAGGTAATAGTGTTGATTGATTCGGTAGTACCCATAATTTTATTCATTGTAAGGTAGCCAAGGAATTGAATTGTTTTCTATACCCAGCACCAGAATGTCAAGTGATGGTTGCAAATGGAGGAACTATAAATTTCTCTGGAAAATGCCATAATATCAAGCTAACCATGGGGAAATATGTATTGACTAGTCCAATGCTTTCCATTCCTATGGGAGGTGCTGATGTTGTACTAGGAGTACAATGGTTACAATCTTTGGGGACGGTAGCTTTTAATTTTCAAGAACTTTTCTTGAAATTTTTTTCAGAAGGAAAGGAAGTCGAATTACGGGGTATTGCGGGGAAGCCAGGAAGGACAATAAGCTCTAATGTCATGACAAAGCTTCTAAAGAAAGAACAGCGAGGCGTAATTGCACAATTATGCTCACTAGAAGTTCCAACATCAAAATCATCTATTTCTGCCGATCTCCAACAAGTCTTGGACAATCATTCCAAGGTGTTTGAAACTCCCAAAGGACTCCCACCTATTCGTGATCATGATCATGCTATTCATTTGATTCCAAGAAGTGTTCCTCCAAACATCAGGCCTTATAGATATCCTTATGTCCAAAAGAGCGAAATTGAACGTATGATTGCAGAAATGTTAGAGGAAGGTATAATTCAACCTAGTCAAAGTTCTTTCTCTGCTCCTGTAGTATTGGTACACAAGAAGGATGGATCATGGCGAATGTGTCCGGATTATAGGGAGCTCAATAAGCTCACCATTAAAGATAAATTTCCCATTCCTGTGATTGATGAATTATTTGATGAATTACATGGAGCAAATTATTTTACCAAGTTGGATCTTCGTTCAGGATATCATCAAATTAGACTGAAGACTAAAGATATTCTAAAAACAACATTTCAAACTCATGAGGGTCATTATGAATTTTTGGTCATGCCTTTTGGCCTTACCAATGCACCTTCTACATTTCAAGGGTTGATGAATTCCATTTTCAAAACCTTCCTTAGAAAATTTCTTCTAGTATTTTTTGATGATATACTAATCTACAACAGGTCTTGGAAGGATCATGTTCAACATGTTGACAGGGTGCTCAAACTATTGCAGGAGAAACAATTATATGCAAAAACATCCAAATGTTTTTTTGGAGTACAAGAGGTGGAATATTTGGGTCATATTGTATCTCACGAGGGTGTTAAAGTAGACCCTAACAAAATTAAAGCCATTAAGGAATGGAAAGTCCCCACAACCATAAAAAAGTTGCGAGGATTTCTCGGGTTAACAGGGTATTATCGCAAGTTTGTTAAGAATTATGGGAGAATAGCAGCACCTCTAACAACATTATTGAAGAAAAATGCATTTTCATGGACTCTTGAAGCAACTAAGGCCTTTGAACATCTTAAAGAGGCAATGTGCCTAGCACCGGTCTTAGCTATGCCAGACTTCACAAAAACCTTTATTGTGGAATGTGATGCCTCAGGAAATGTAATTGGTGTTGTTTTAATGCAGGAAGGAAGACCCATTGCTTTTGAAAGTCGTCCAATCAAAGGAAAGTATTTACAGAAACCTATTTATGATAAGGAAATGTTAGCAATACTGCATGCACTAAAGAAATGGCGAACTTACCTAATGGGAAGACACTTCAAGGTAAAAACTGATCATGATAGTCTTAAACACTTCTTGGAACAAAGACTATCTTCAGAAGAGCAGCAAAAATGGGTCACAAAGATGTTGGGTTATGACTTTGAAATAATCTACAAAAAAGGAAAGCTTAATGTTGTTGCAGATGCATTCTCAAGAAAGAATGAAGAGGTGGAAGCACTGCTTTGTGCCATTTCTATTATCCAACCAGATTGGATAACCGAAGCAAGAGATGAATGGAAGAAGGACAAAGATGTATGGACACTCATTCAAAAGTTGCAGCAAGATCCTAGTACATCTGATACACTTAGTTGGAAAAATGATTCCTTATGGTACAAAGATCGCTTATATCTTTGTAAGAATTCCCAACTAAAACAAAAGATTCTTCTGGAATTGCACACTTCTCCTTTAGGAGGACACTCAGGATTTTTAAAAACTTACCACAGGGTGAAGAAAGAATTTTTTTTGGGATGGCCTTAAATCTGATATTCAAAAGTTTGTGGCGGAATGTTTGGTTTGCCAGCAGAATAAAGTGGAAACAATTAAGACCCCGGGACTTCTACAACCTTTATCCATTCCAATTCAACGTTGGGAGGAGATTTCAATGGATTTTATCGCAGGTTTACCTAAGTCCGAAGGAAAGAGTGTCATCATGGTGATAGTTGATAGACTTACCAAGTATGCACACTTTTGTGCATTATCTCATCCATTTAAAGCAAGTACAGTTGCTACTACATTTATGGACAGAATTCAAAAGCTACATGGAAGCCCAAGGGTTATTGTGAGCGACAGAGATCCCATTTTTACTGGAAATTTTTGGACGGAGTTATTTTCTTGTTTGGGTACTCAATTAGCTCTTAGCTCATCTTATCATCCTCAATCTGATGGTCAAACTGAGATAGTAAATAAATGTTTGGAAGGATATCTTCGTTGTTTTGTATCTGATAAACAAACACAATGGGTCAAGTGGTCACTGCCTAGTCAATTTAGTGTCCTAAATTGCTAACATAAATTATCAACTAGGGCTATTAAACTGATGAAGTGTGATGCACTATATGTGCCTAAGTATCCATTTTTCTTACTTCGTTGTTTTTAGTGTTTTATTGATGTTTTGGGGTTTTTATGTTTGAATCTTAGTATGCTACTCTATGCTAAAAATATGAAGTTAGATTTATGTCAAAAGGGAGAAAATGAAATGTTAATAAATGAATTAAAACAGAGTTTATTTGTAAGTTTTGTTCCTAACTAGAAAATGATGAAAACAAAAAGTTCTAATCCATGGATATTACAGCTTCTAAATGAACATTCATGAAATGAAAAGTAGCTCAAAACACTACAACTTAATCTGATTCATTTAGTTAGAGATTTGTTGGAAGAGCTTGTGAAAAAGATTAATTCTAATGCAATGAGGATCTCTTAAAACATAAAAGAAATGCTGAAACAACTTATAACATTACAACTAAATCTCATTCATGAGTTAGAGGTTTATTGGAAGAGCTTTTTGAAAGAGATTAATCATAATGTGATAAGGATCTTCTATGAATCAAAACAATCAATAACTCAAAATATTACAACTTAGTCTCATTCGTGAATTAGAGGTTTATTGGAAAAGCTTTTGAAAGAGACTAACTGCAGTATAATGAGGATATTCTTTTTAACTAAATAACAGAAAATGAAATGCTAATAACTCAAAATATCACAATTGAATCCCATTCATTTAATAGAGATATATTGGAAGAGCTTGAGAAAGAGACTAACTGCAATATCATGAGGATCCTTTATCTAAGCAAATGACATGAAACATAATGCTAAAAGCTATGATTTCAGAAAGCAATCTAAGTAAGGAAATATGAAAAAATAGAATTGAAAATGACTTATCTAGAAAACATGCAAAACCTCCTCGAATAGCAGGGGCCCTCTGCTATCAATTTGGTGTAATCCTTAACTCTTTGAAGATGTGATCAAAATAACATCAAAGAACTAAACTTATTTATTGATAAACTCACAAATCTACATCCCATTCCATCTTAAGCTTTGTTACAAAACACTCTCTAATCCTTTCTCTTCTTCTCCTATTTTTTCACTACTCATGATAGGAGAAAGCTTCTCCTATTTATACAAAATATGAAAAATTTTCTCATTAATGGGAGTCCACGAATCTCTCCCTCCATTTCTAGAGTTACAATCAAAATAGGAAATGATAAGCATGTTCTCATGATCCCATGATCTTCTCTACTCAAATTCGAATTTGGTTTTGGGAGGCCACATAAAGGTATTTTAGAAGCTTCTTTTTGACCTACACATGTCACAAAACTCATAACACATATATATAGATATATGAAACTATGTTAATTTTCTAGTTTTTAATCATAAATTCGCTTTAAATACATAAAATAAATAACTTTGGAAGACAAGGATCCTATCCCATATATTTATGAAAATGGTTACTTGATGTAGGGTTTTAGGTCAGATGGCTATGAAATAAGAGTTGAATTGTTATGACATAATGGAAATATTTATGAATATGGAAAACACTTTTGAGACTCAACAGCTACTCACCGAATGGTGGTATACCTCCTTCATACTACAACAAAAATGACCACATTTATGGAACATTATGGATATCAGCCACCATCCATCACATCATCTTTAAGAGAAAATTCGAAGGTTCAAGAAATGGAAGATCACATTGAGCATCAACAAGAAGTTCTCCAACTCTTAAAGGACAACCTGAATTTGGCACAAAATCGAATGAAACAACAGGCAGATCAACATCGTAGTGAGAGAAGTTTTGATGTACGAAACTGGGTTTTTTTACAGCTACAACCATACAAACAAATGTCCCTCAAGCAAGCTAAGAAGGATAATACATTATCGCCAAAGTACTATGGTACTTACAGGGTGTTGCAAAATATTGGTACTATGGCATACAAATTGGAGCTTCCTGCTTCTTCGCGAGTACATCCAGTTTTCCATGTTTCATGCTTAAAGAAGGTTATAGGTGAAAATCTTCCAGTTCAAACAGTATTTCCAGAACTTGATGAGGAAGGGAAAATCATATTGGAACCTGAAGCAGTCATGGAAACAAGAACTCGACAACTACGGAATCGATCAATTTCAGAGTATCTCATCAAGTGGAAGAACTTACCCACTGAAGATTCTACATGGGAGGATGAGAATTTTATACAGAAGCACCCGGAGCTACTCAAGTGTTGAGGACAACACTTTTTGGAAGGAGAGGGGCATGTTAGGTCCCTATATCACTAGTATAGTCCCTTATTATTGTTAGTGTAAACCCCTTATTGTTATTATTGTACCCTTGTAACTCCCATTTTGTTATTATTGTGCCCTTAAATTATTATTGTTAGGTCGGCTAGGATTACATTGTGGCCCACTAGGATTACATTATGGCCCCATGGACTCCTATATATAGAAAGGAGGTTTTGTAAATTCTATCATCCAAGAATTGTTCATTTATGTAATGTATTGGAGGTTGCCCCCTCAAAGTGGCTTATTTATAAGGCGTTGATATCTATTTTCTTCTACTTTTGGAGCTGGTTACACAACAAATTCTCTTGGGACACCAAAATGAGTAAATATATCTTCAAAAAGAAATGTTACAACAACATTTTTAGCAACAAAATTTAAAGGTTTGGATTCTACCCATTTAGTGACATAATCTAATATAGAAAATAATGTACCATTTGTACTTGGATGGTATATTAATTGGACCTAAAAAATCTAAGGCTCATTTTTCAAATGTCTCTATCAATACATGAGGTTGTGGATACATTTGATCTATTTGAACATTTCTTCCCATTCTTTGAGAATTGTCACATTGCTAACATATTCTTTGGCATCCTTAAAAAGGGTAGGCCAATAATATCCAAAGAGAAGGACTTTATATGTAGTTCTTCTATAAAATAAATGTCTTCCATAAGGCTCATCATGGCATCCTTTTAATATATTAGGTGCTTCATCTTCTCATACACACTTTCTGATGATTAGATCTGGTCCAGTAAAATATAATTCTCCTCCTATCCAAGGGTAAGGTGCATTGGATCTAATAACTTTTGTTTTTATTTGGCTAATAAATGTGGTGGAAAATTTCATGTTGCCAAATAGTTACAATACTTGCAAACCAAGGAGATTTAGTAGAAATTGGAAAAATATTTTCATTAGGAAAATTATCCTCTATAAAAATTGTTGTATTAGTATTTTGGATTCTAGAAAGAAAATTAGCAACTGTGTTTTAATTCCCAGGTTTATTCGATATAGTGATATTGAATTCCTATAATAAATAAATCCATATAATAATTCTACCATTAGTTATAGGCTTACTCATTAAATATATAATGGCAGAATGATATTTATGAATAAAAGTTTCGTATCCAATGATATAATTCTTGAATTTATTGATGGCATGGACTATTGCTAAAACTTCCTTTTCAGTAACTGTATAATTCAATTCTACAGGAGTCAAATTTTTTCTTATGTAATAAATTCCATAAGGAGTTTGTTGAACTTTTTGTCCAAGTACAACCCCTATAGATTTATCTAAAACATATGTAGATATGTGGAATGGGAGGGACCAATTTTGTCTTCTTAAGATAAGTGCTTTAGAAAGTTTTTGTTTTAATGAATCAAAGCCTAGTTGACATGAAGAATTCCAATAAATATATATAGTAAACAATTTAAAAAGTGGTGAAGAAATTTTTGTGAAATTATCTATGAATATTCTATAATATTCTATAAATCCAAGAAAACTCCTTACATCCTTTTGAAATTTGGGTATTGAAATTTTGGTAATGAATTTGATCTTTGTTGAGTCAAGTTTAATATTGATACTTGAAATGTGATGCCCCAAATCAATATCTTCATTAAATGTCATAAAAAATTTTCATTGCTTAAATAAAGGCTAGTTTTTTGACATCTAATAAGGAATTTTTTAAGTTTATCTAAAGATTCTTTGAAAGAATTTCCATGAACTATGAGATCATCCATATATACCTCAACACAATATTTAATGAATCAAGTGAAAGAAAATACCTAGTACTTCTCTTTGGAATGTAGTAGGGGAATTGCATAATCCAAAAGGAAGTACTTGCATTCCCCAAAGACACATGAATATAGTCTTATCTTGATATTCTAGTGCTATTCAAATTTGATTATAACCACTCTAGTCATCAAGGAAAGAAAAACATTTTTTCCCTATTAACGTGCCTAAGATTTGATCAATAAAAGGAAGTGGAAAACGATCTTCCAAAGTAGCTTTATTTAATTCCTTGCAATATATACAAAAACTCACCACTTACCATTCTTCTTTGTCATAATAACCAATGGTGAAACCCACTGGCCATCATAAATTGGATAAAAGTTTACATTGAGAAATGTTTGCAATTCTTCTTTTACAATTTCCTTCAAATCAAGATTCATGCTTCATTGATGTTGTCTAATGGGCCTATCATTCTCTCTCTCTCTCTCTCTCACACACACACACACACATGATGCATGCAAGTATTGGGATTTATTAATTTCCTATTTGTGTGTTCCCGTTCAAAAGCAAAGGAATGTTTTTGCAATATTTTTATTAATTGAACTTTTTTGAATTCTTGCATTATTTTTTAAAGAGGAAAAAAATTGTAATTGCATTCATTTTTGAAAATGATGTAATTACATTATGTAGATTCACACTCACTATGCATTAAAAAATGGAGAAAATGTATTGGGAATGTATTTAGACCATTCCTAATTAACAAAAAACATGAATGTATTAGCCTTAAAGGCTTTGACCATAGTTACAAAAATTTGTGGTTGTCGCAAGCAGCTATAGAGAGAGTAAGAAAACGGTGACTAGATATACAATAAGTACAAGAAATTTGTTAATAAACCAAAAAGGTTTTGATACATGAGATTATGTGTTGGTTTCCCATGTAAGTAGATAGATGTATGGCCTATGGTAGAAGGCATAACTGGTGGTACCTATGGTGGAAGGCATAACTAGTGGAACGAGATATGTATTGATTTGATAGGAGAGCTCTTCCAAGCTATTAACTTGTCCTTTCCTTGTCACAATATGCACCTCCAATAACCCTAAATGCATGGAATGTTAACCTCTCACCTCAACAACATAATGGTAGAATCACTCTCCAAAATCCAACCCCATGCATATGCAAGGCAGTAAATATATATGAGTGGAGTAAGTTGGGAGTTCTTATCCAATTACCAATCTAAGGTTTTAGATCCACATTTGATGGGAATATGGGATGAAAGGCTAAGGGATGGAAACTACAAAGAAGTATGAGATATATTTGAAAGTTCAATTAGATGTAAATAGTTGTAATAAATTATGGAAACTTCTAGAAGAGGAAGCTTCTAAAAATTCTCGCTTTTTTTGGAATTTATAGAGCCAACACAGGTGCAAAGGGGAGAAATATGTAGGTGATCAACGTTGGCAACAATGGATAAAATTGTAGGTGAACACTATCCAGGGGAAGGTCAGGGAGCGTTGGTACTAAAATGGGCTCAGATGAGGTGGTTTCAGGCAGAAATTCTGGAAAATGAAGGAGGTTCACTTAAGGATTTGTGCAATGATGTTGACATGGGGGAATAAGACGTTGATTGATGCAATTAGGAGGCCTAATGTATGGATGTGAAAAAATGACCTATAACAGAATTCCTCCTAAAGCATGAAGTCAGAAATGATGGTTGATCACTGAAGTGCTTTACATTGTCTTGTGACAAGTCAGGATTAGAACAACAATCAAGCTTCATATGTTACAATAAATTTAGATTGTGTCATATTTTTGCTGAGGGAGGCATACCCATAACCAACACGTAAGCTAACATAACATGTATGATGATAAAAAGACATCCATAGATGCAACTAGTGGACCCATGATTGGTTGACTCTCTATATGATCATGACCATTATACATTGTGATCTATGTATAACTCCTGAAATCGTAGCCTAGATGAATGAAACTATATCCGGGGTCTTCTGTATCGTTCAAACAACTAACCAACGTACTAATCTAACCTTTTCAATCAATGAGATGAGGTAGAACATGGTAGACATTGTTATCAAAAAATTGCACCTGATTGGCTGCTAACCAAACAACTTTATGTAACTATTTCAAACCAACTTGTGACTGAAGCTTAGCCTCTTCAGTCTGAGAGGGCTCTCTCAAAAAGGTTAATGATATTTGATAATGATAAACTAGATGGCTAATTATACTTGGAAAATTATTTTTTTATGATAAGTGTAGGTTGAAAAGGACATCAATATGAAAATATTGGGCTTATGGAGTCAAAAAATCAATAATTCAGTAGATAGTTCACTTGACATGGAAGTTGAGGCAGGTAAGATTTTTTAGCAGAAGTACACACACATGAAACAGGAAAACACACAGCCAATTCACCTATAAAGGAAGTTAGAGCATTACATGAATGAATTTTGAGTATTAAAGATGAAAACCACTGTAAATGATACACATAAAATATATGGATAAGATAGGCACTAAAAACTCAATCAGAATCTCAGGTTGGTCAAGAAACAAGTCTCTGTATTACTGAAAACAATCAATTACATAAAGCTGCAGTTTTTCCAAAAAGTCTCCAACCCTTGATAAATTTGAATCTCTTCCCTTTAGTAGACTTTTTACATGATGAGATGATCTTCCTCTTGGTTAGTTTCACTGAATTTACCCTACAGACACCTGGCATAACAATAAAATATCTATCTTAATGAGAAATTGACAACTATCCTACTTGACAGTCCTTTTCCTAATAGGACTCAAACTGTTCATTATTACATTAACAACCCTATATCCTAAAAAAAATTACATCTTTGACAACTATGCCTTCACATATTCGAATAGGGTGCGATGGAACTCATCACTACATGACATCTTAATTGACCTCCTCTAAAACTGGAAACAAACCCTGTTTTTTAGGAAAACTTGTCCTTATCTTCAATGAGGGCTTTAGCTGATGAGTTGGCTTCATCACGTGGTCTTTAAGTCTTGGATGACTACTAGAAATATCCCTTGAACCTTAGAAAGTGTCCAGCTGTCCAAAAGTGCACAAAAACCTGCTCATGTAGCTTCAAACCAGTACACTACAAAAGTATGACTGTTTCGTAGTGTATTTTCGTAGCATTACAAAAATTCCTTAATACATCAATCTTTCTAATTATTTTCTCCTACATGATGTTCATTATGCCTTAATACATCTTCCATACCATTTTCACCTTATGTAAGCTCCAAAAGCTGATTAAAAATGAAAAAATAAATCTACAGTAGTTTCGTAGCATTTTCCTATTCTTCAAGCCTAGGAATGCTATGAAACTGCTAAAAACAGTCAAAGTTCCAGAATTTTGTGTAGCTTCAAAAATATACCTTCTAAGTGAAAAAAAATTGTTTCTAACATGCCATTAGCCTTCAAAATCATAAACCATCTAACACTATGTTTCTTGAGGGGTTTCTTCCTCATTGATGATGAGTTGAGCAATTGGCTCCTCAACTACTGTCATTCGAAGGCCTTTTTTCTCCAACTCCTCTTGAATTAGTTCAAGTTGTTCCTGGAGGTATTTAACCTAATCCTTCAAATTATTGTTCATAGATTTCAAATGAAAATTCATTTTCCTGACATGTTTTACCTGCTTCCTCAATGGCATGGTCAATTTGATAAACTGTTATGTATTATCTAGGGTCTTGGAACACTGTCAACCTGCTCTTCCAAAATCTCTTTCATCTTTTCAAAATGAAATTTCTGGACTTTTTTTTTTCTAGTTTCTTTCTTCATAACAACAATCTCATGGTTGGCCAACTTCAACTGTTCCTCAAGGAGTTCAAACTCTGTTTTTTCCATTACTTTCTCTTTTCCTTTCTTTGATTTTCTAACTGTATCTTTCTCTGCAGGCGATGAAAGATCAATGATTTCTTGTGGTGGTTGGAATTTTTCAGTAGGTGGATGAACCTATTTAATACTCTCTAATATCTTTCTAGCATGCCTTGTCATGGGATTTATTGCTTGGAACATAAAACCTACATCTTCTCCTTCAAATTCTAGTTTCTTTGTAGATTTGGCTTTCTTTAGTTTCTGTCCACCTTCCTATATATCCTCAGTCTGGACTATAGGAGTCTCTTCCATGTCAATGGAATGTAATATATCTTCTATATTTCCTTTAGCTACTTCTCTGTCTTCTACAACCACTGTTTGACTCCTTGTCATCCTTTTGGTTCCTTTTTTACTCATAGGTTATTTTTGTTTTGCACGTTTGACCACTTTTGATTTCTGTTTTGCAGGTGGGACATTGCGTGTATAAAAACTCTGCAATTGCTCTATTTCCATCATGATTAGTTCACTTGGTTCTACCCTTTCTAGTTCACTTGGTTCTACCACCAATGGTTTACTTTGTTATGCTACTAAGGGTGATGATATTATCCTAGGTTTAGGAGTTCTTGTAGGAGTAAGAGCATCCAACTCAAAACAAATAATAAACAAAAATGAAGGCCAGTCTCTACCTATTCTTTGGAACTCATCTAAAACCAATGGTTTAATTAAACCATGATGAAACAATGAAGTCTCACTCCCTTCAGATTTTTCTTGGACCTTGTCTGCCATTTTTTATAAACTTTTGTGTAAATAGAAAGGCAGATCAAGAGATATCTTACCAGTAAAGTGTAGGAGTAGCTTGAAATGGTATGATTAGACTTTATAATATCTTCCTTCACAAGTAAAATACTTATGCATGATGAGAAAAAACTTTGAGTAGTTATCCTTCATGCAACTCCTTGGAATGGCATTAGTAAGGTCCATGTCACTGTTTTCAGGCTTCATAAACTCTTTGCACTGCTTCATGTTGAACTTGAACCCTTTGAACCACTTATCCCGTCCCCTTGGAATCCCTATTGTTGCTGCAATGACCTCTAGTGTAATGGAAAGATTAAGCATCCCCACTTCGGTAGCTATTCCAATGAAGTTTAAAGAAAATTCTTTGGAGACTTATACATGGCAGCCTTGTAATCTTTCACAAAACTGTAAGCATCCTGTCCTTCTGAAGACTTCTACAACTATTGGGTCTTCATTGATTAGATTCATATCTTCTAGTTCATATCTCAGACGTTGGCCACCCTTATTTGTCCTTATTTTTTCTGCCATGGTTCCTTTAATCCCATCTCAGCCTCGCTTGATAGTTCTTAGCCCCGCTTGATATTTTCAGCCTCGCTTGATTAGTGATCTTTGTAAACCTTTGAAAAAAATAGCCACAACTTTGGCTCAATGCAATAGCTCTCCAGAGCTTGATATCATGCGAAGAAGAAATAAAGAATGAGAAATAACTGAATTAGGAAAGATTTTTGAAGTTTAATGTCCACTCATAACACAATGATGACTCATACATGCCTAAGATGGTGATGATGACTTCAGACCTAACAATGTACCTTGATCTTATCCCTCAATGAATCGAATGGTATCTAACTTACCCTTTCCCAATGATATTCTGCCACCTAACAGCTAATCTGACAAGACAAACAGGAAACCACACTTTCGTAGTGTGTTTAGTGTAAATCTGTAGGTTTTCGCTATGAAATTGTCAGCAATTTCGTAGCAAAAAATGACATTTCTCAGTGTATTTCGCTACAAAACTGTGGTTTCTTGGCTAAAATGACTATTTCGGTACAAAAATCTTGGGAATTGAAATCTGTCAGAAAACTATGAGTGATGTGACATGATGGTATTTGAAAGTAAGTGGGTTTAGACCTTAGGGTAAGCTTAAACAAGAAAAATTTAAAAATTTCCTTGACCAAATATCTAAAAAATGAATCCTACAACGCTACCTTTGACACGTGAACCTATATAACTTTGTCAAATGATGCTTCATTTTTTTGGTAATAACAGTGGCTCCACTTGGGATGGTGTGCCCCAGTGGTACACTAAAGAACCAGTAGTTTCAGTGCTACTATCCATATTCTTGAAAACAAAAAACTTTGAAACTTTCCAAGATTTTTCTTCAAACTCTAATGGCCTTCACCTCAGGCTCAAGCTTGATGATCAACTTATCATTATTAGCAAAAAAACACATAAATGGAATATATACAATGGAATGAAATGATCAGCAGATTTTAAGAAGAGTAATGCTTTAAAAACCTGCCATTGACAGGCCCTCGAACACATGGCTATCCATCCATCTCCTGCAAAATGTAAGTGTTGTTCCCATGGAATGTAACTACTATGAATGGACCTTTCCAAATGTTCTCAAACTTACCATGCTTCCCCTTCTCTTCAATCCTGGCCTCCCATTTAAAAACCACATCTTGGATTTGAAAATTTTCTTCCTTGACCTTCTTGTCAAATGTCTTCTTGATTCTATTTTGAGATTGTTGATTACTGTTATAGACTTCCTCCCTCTTCTCTTGAAAAGCTATCAACTGATTGGTCCTTCTCTGAATTGCATTTGGCTCCTCCTCCAATCCTTGCAGCAACTTCATGACAAGCACTCCCAAAGATGTAGGAAAAATGGCTTTAGCTCCATAAACCATCTCATAAGGTGAAGTTCCAATTGACCTCTTTGTGCACACTCTATCAGCCCACAGAGTATACTTCAGCTTCAAATGCCATGAATTCTTATTCTCCTGCAACACCTTCTTAATAATCCTCACAATGCTCTTGTTAGAAGATTCATCAAGACCATTCCCTTGTGGATAATATGTAGTAGAATGCCCAAGTGAAATGTGATATTGATTACAAAAAATAATCAGCTTCTTAGACTTAAATTATTGTGCATTATCAGTGATGATCTTCATAGTGCAGCCAAATCTAGACAATATATTATTTTCCAAAAATGAAATGATAACTAAATCATTTTCTTTCCTAGTTCGGATTTCTTCAATCCACTTGGTGAAATAGTCAGTTGCTGTCAGAATCCGATGATGCTGACCTGAAGATGATGGATGAATCTCACCAAGAAAATCTAGCCCCCACTGCTGAAATGGCGCCTTAACATAAATAGGCATCAAGGGTAAAGGTACAAGCTTCTTCTTACCATAAAACATCTGGCATTCATGGCAGGCATCAATATTCTTGTAGACATCTTTAAACATTGTAGGCCAATAATACCCTGCTCTGAGAATCTTGTTTGATGTAGCATTCCAATAATGATGACCTCCATAATCTCCTTTGTGAAAATCCTCAATCGCCTTTTCAGCCTCCTCTTTCAGCAAACAATTCAACAAAATACCACTAGTATCCTTCCAATATAGATTTTTATCAATGATGCAATACCTCAAAGACTTTAACTTCACAAATATCACCTTGGACTTTGTCAGCTCAACAGGTGCTCTATGATGATGTAAGACAAAAATAATGTCTTTGTACCAATCTAAAATTATGTACTTTTCTTCAATGGGCATCAACTCTTCCTCTTTATCTGAAATTTCTGAAATTTCTGCAATTAAATTCATGTCAAGACAGTCAAAGTTTAATTGTGCCATCAGCTTTTCTAGGCCTTTTCCTTTTACCAATTTTGTGGGCTTGATATCTATATCTTATTCCAGCAAGTTAGCAATCCATTTCCCCCTCTTACCATCAAGATCAAATTGAGTTAGGATGTCTTTCACAACAACATTAGGAACAAAAGCTATAATATGAGAATGCATAATGTAAATTATGAAATCTTTAATGACCTTGACCAAGGCATAAGCTTGCTTCTCTAAGATGTTGTACTTCAGCTCCGAGTTAGCTAATGTCCTACTAAAAAATGAAATGGGCTGCTCAATACCTTGCTGTCCTTTCTGCAACAAAACTCCAACAATTGCATTTTATGATGAAAATGTAAAAAACATAAATTCTTTTGAGAAATCCAGGCTGATCAACACTGGTGCTTGGGTGAGTGCATTTTTGATCTCCTCAAATGAGTGCTTTGCTTCTGCTGTCCACTTGATGTCATATCCTTTCTTCAGCATATTTTTTATTTCGTTTACAATCTCAGCAAAATTAGGAATAAATCTCCTCACAAAATTTACCTTTCCAAGGAAAGATTGAATCTCCTTTATGCTTCTAGGAAAATCCACTTTCCGAATGACACTGACCCTGTTTGGATCAATATTAATCCCATATTTTGAAATAATATGTCCAAGTAATTTACTTGAAGTTAAAACAAAAATGATTTTAGTAGGATTGAGAGAAATGCCAAACCTTCTACACTTTAGCAGATTCTTTTCTAGGTGCTTCAAATGATCTTCTTCCCTCCTTGAGAAGGTTGTTATGTCATCTAGATAGACAACCACCATCTTGTCATTCTCCTCAACAAAAGAAATGTCTATTACTCTCTGAAAGGTAGCTCCTGAATTCATTATACTAAAAGGCATCTTGTCATAAATGAATGTGCCCCATGGTGTGGTAAAGACTATTTTTTCCTGATCTTCTAGATGCACAAGTATATGATTGTACCCTGAAAAACCATCAAGCACAAACATCCTTTGTGAGCCAACAATATTCTGCAAAATTTGGTCCATCTTTGGGAGAGGGTAGTTGTCCTTCAGAGAGGCTTTATTCAGGTTTCTGAAGTCAATGCATTTTCTGATTTCTCCACTCTTTTTTCTGATTGGAACCAAGCTTGCAAGCCACTTTGAGAATCTGATTGGAACAATAATTTTGGCATCAAAGATTTTCTTGATTTCCTTCTCAATCAGAGGCATGAGAAGTGGATTAATCATCCTCAAATTCTTCTTGAAAGGCTTTTCATTTTCTTTAATGGGAATGGTATGTTGAATGATAGTAGGATCATACTTCTTCAAATCAGCATAAATACAAGAAAAAATATCTATAAACCTTTTCATCATCTCAATATATTTATGTCTCATATCAACTGAAAGAAACTTTGAAAGATTAATCATTTTTGGCATAGCTACTGTACCAAGGTTACAAGTCTCTACCTCTTCATCATCAGCTTGTATCCTAGGAAATTTGAACACATCATTCTGATTAAAAATATTCTTAAGGGGTATGAGGCCTTTGGGTATAGAGTTATTCTTCAGATATAACACTTTAGAATTTCCCTTTGATTCAACAAACATGATTTGCTGATCTACTTGTGTATCTTCAAAATCTTCTTTCAGCTCAATAAAGTTTTTTACTTGTTGGTCATCTTCAAAGACTTGCCAATGGATAATGTTATTAGCAATAGCTAGTCTATGGTGAACCTCAACCTCATATTTTTCAATTGAATGTATGGGAATGATGAAAAGACTTGCAGAAATAGCTAGTGAGTCAGGAACTGAGTTTTGATCGCTATTCTTAATAATGAATGAATGTTTTACGAAATTTTCCAACATGTCCATGAATAAATTTCTCTATGCCCTCATTCTTACATCCTTAGTTTGATACACACCCTAAACTTGTTTAATGACTAATTCAGAATCTCCAAAAACATAAATATTTTGAGCACCCATTCTTTTCAAAATTTCTAAGCCCAAAATCAAAGATTCATACTCAGCCATGTTATTTGTGCAATTAAAATTCATTTTGTAAGAAAAGAAATTACTTTCATCATCTAGAATTGTGATCCAAATCCCTACTCCTGCCCCTTCTCTTCCTTCTGATCCATCAAAATGCAACAACCACCAACCTTTCCGCCTTATCCTCACTGATTTGCTGACTTTCTATTTGTTGAATTACAATTTGTTGATTTTCTGCCTTCTTTTCATCCTCTTCTTCATCAGTCAACTCATTGAAAAGAATAGCAAATCCAAGTTCAGTATCAAGAGCGTAAATTGGAAAGTTCTAAGGTTTGTCTTTACTACTTACTATGTAAGCCATTCTTGTTTCTCTATAACGTCTCCTTTTCTCACCAAAAATAGGAATGGTGGCATAAGTTAGGTTCATCTGCATTGTACCTTTGATCTTTTCTACCCATGACCTTGATAAATGCATGCCAAACTTTGGTGGAATGTTTGCTACCACAATTTCCATGACCACTGTCTTGGCAGGGACTCGTGTAAGACCAACAACACCATCTTTAATTAAAACAATGCACTAAACTCTTTTTGAATCAAAGGAAAACAAATCTTTATATGGTCTAGTAATTTCCAACCTCATACTCTTCATGATTACTTTGGGCATAATATTGTGAGAGGATATTGAATCCAACATAGCATTATGCAATGTCATGTCATGAATGCTAAGGCTAACATAAAAAGGAGGTACCTCCTCATTTTTCTCATCCTCTAATCTTGGGCCCATGTATATGGTTGGATGTGTAATATTCCAAAATTTGCAAGCAGCAAATTAGAATATTAATTTTTGCTTATGTCATCTAGGAGATCAATAGAATGGGTAAAACGCCCATGAGTAGGAATAAAATCCCTCATAGTGTGAAAGGGATCATTGGAGCAGCTTATTTTTCACCTTCCAGTATGAAAAGGGGCAATTTGCATGAGGACAGGGTCAAGTTTTACCAAGTCAACATCGCTGCCTAAGAGGTGTAGCTTGCTTGGGAAGACAACGCAGTTTTGGAGGAAGAAAGATTCTTTGTGGAAGAAACCCTAATGTGTGGGGTCTAGGGTAAAGAGGCATTCACTTGTATAAAGGGAGGAAGAGGTAGCCATAGTGATATATCTTGGAGAATTTGATCATTTGTCTGTTCAGACTATTTGCAGTCTCTGGCTGTTCAGCTAAGTTGCAGTGCTGCTTAGCACGAGAAATTCCTACTTAGGATTTCCTCTCCTTCTTGAGATGCCTCTTGAAGGATTGCACTTCATTTCTCCACATCTTAGCTCAAGGCCAAAGCCACTACCATCAATCACTGCGTTATTTCTACTGAAGTATAACGTAGTGTTGCTGGGTGTTGTAGTGGAGGGTTCCACAACACCTTTCCTTGGCTCATCTTTCAAAGGAGGGAGTTCCTATTTCTCTGGGAGATTAGTGAAGGAGGTTTTAGAGTTTATTGGCACATCTTGGCATCAAGGCCAAGCTTCCCTCATCATAGACAGCACAGTCCATCTCCTTGATTGCGTTATTTATGAGCATATTTGTAGTGGGGGTTGCACCACTACTTTGGAGGGAAAGATCTTCAAGGATTGGATCAACCTTTCACCCGAGAGATCCATTGGATGAGATATATGCACCATATGCAAAATCTTCAGCTATCTTCATCCATTTCTATTTTCTGAGTTGTAGCTGCTACCCAGCAACTCTAACATTTATGAAAATTTTCCATTTTCATGTATATTGTAGCCAATCCTTCCAAGGATTGTGTAGTATTGTTGTATCAATGTTTTAGGGGTTGAGAGCTTGCTCCCCTCATTTATTCGAGCTATCATTGTCATATCATGTATTTGTTGCAGTATCTCCTATAAACTGTGTTATTTTAGCCAGGGCTTTTCTCATGCAGCAGTGTTGATTCATTTCTTTGTACATGTTCTTTTGAGGCTTCCATTGCCTAGCCGGAGTGATTGATTCCTCCAAATATTGTACACATTTGCTGCTATAACATATATTTGTTGGCTACATATATATTCATGTGTTCAAAACTATATAATAACATTTTCATTCCATCATATGTGCTTACATTTGTTGCAGTCCCTCATCGGGCACTTTTAGAGGACATCTAGGAGTGGGAGATCTATTTAACCACTCTAGAAGGATCTCTTTGGAGCCTCCTCTTGGATTCAAGACTTATACACATTGTTCTAAGGGATCCAGGTCTTGGTTTCAATTAATGTAGCAGCCATTACTGGAAAATGCATTTTCTAGTCATGCCTTGCTAGCTATTCCAGAATTGGGATATTATAAGATGATCTTCTTGAATATTTAGGATATCAACAGCTCCTAGTTTTGAATTCAGCATTTTCACAATCCTACTTCTGTATTCATTCACCTTAAGAATTTCTCCAAAAGGCACTGGGATTTTGATCTTAGAGATCTCACTTTCCAAACTGAAAACAAAAGCAGATAGTTTAGTGTCTTTAACAAGAGGAGGAGGTGATGTTTATTTCCTGACTTCAGCAGTCTTGGGGGCATATTTCTTAGGCTGTGTTTTTTTTGCAGTAATTGGAACATTTCTATTTCTGAGGTTGTACTGTTTCTGCATCTAAAATATTGCATGTTGATGCCATTTAAGATAATCAGATGGTTCCTCACCCTTGTTTACTTCATGGTTTGACTCATTATGTTCCTCCTTAGTTAAAAACACCCCTAACATGTTCACATCTAAGAAATGAATTGAGTCTTCTTGTATTTCAGGCTGATATTATTCATCAACTAAGTTTTGTTGAAAAGGAGGCCTTACTTGAGGGTCAGGTGGCTGATTTCTGTTTTCCCTTGGCCTTTGCTGGTTTTGAGGTCTTCTGAATTGAGGATTTCTAAAATGAGGCTAATGTTGTGCAGGAGGGGCAGAAGAATTACCAAGGGCAAGCCTATCCATCAGTTTTTCCATTGTTTTCATCATGGAATCAAATTTGTCATCAGAGGTGGAAGGCTTATCTTCTTCATTCAACTTAGTCTTGTTTGTCTTGAACTTTTTTTCTACTATCATATTAACCTCCACCTTCACTGCATCATTTTGCATTTCAGCAAGTGAAGGTGATTCTCTCTCTCTCAACAGTATAGAAAATTCATAATCAAAAGCTTCAACATATCTCAGCTGAGCTGCTCATGGAGGAGGCTTGAGATGGGCAGAAATTGATTCATACACTTTATTAAATCTCTTTGAAAAATTTTGAACAGTTTCATCAACAACTCTCTTCAAACTATTATACTCAGTGAGGGCTTCTACATGATTAGTGCTCTTTCCCCACTTCCTCAAAAAGCTATCTTCAAATTCATTCCAATTCTGTAGGCTTACAGGAGTAAGGGCTTTGAACCACTTCCTAACTTCACCAGTAAAGCTCTGAGCAAACAATCTCATCTTTACATCCTCATGGTGAACCTCCTCCCTGTCTATAAAGTCATTGAATTGGTCTAAATGCTCTTCAACTGTAATCTCTTCATCAGTTCCCCAAGTTTTGATTCTAGTAGATATTTTCTAGGGAGGGAATTTAAGACAGTTGGAAGGGCAAAAGGATCATATCTAGCAGGTGTAGCAGGTGGAGGAGGCACATTTCTTGCCGTGATGAATGGGATTTTGGTAGTTTTCGGGACATCAGGAATAAAGGAAGAGGAACTATTAGGAGGGGGGTTGTTTGGTCTTTGTTTTCCACTGAAAATTGAACTCCAATCAGGAAGAGGAAAACCAGTTTTACTTCTTAAAAAAATATCAAAAGGGTCAAGCTCCTTCAACCTATCCAAAGACTCTTTCTCTAACAGTAACTCAGAGGTGACTACTTCCCAAAACACTTCTTTATCTTTTTGTGTCACTAAGGCTGAGGTATCAATACCTCTCCTATGTAGGTCTAATACAATTTCAGTTAATTATTTTTCACTTTAAGACCTAAACAAGTCTTCTTTAATTTTATCATAAAATATTTTATCTTTAGGACTTCTTAAAACTTCAGAGGACAAGGATTTTGTATGTGATGGAGTACTTGATATTGCATAATTTACTTGACTACCTCTGGAGATGGTGTTTGGATTGTCCACAATGGTAGGTGGATCTGGGTTAGGATTAATCCTTGTGTATCTCATTCTTGAAGCCACCTTTGATCATATGAATTTTGAATGGAGTCACCAAGGTAGATGCAGCCTTGAACAACTTCCTGAGCTCCTGCTACCTTCAGAAGTTCAGCTTCAAAATTTCAGGAAAGTATAATATTTTGACTCCCAACAGATGCACCAAAATGTTATCACAAAATTGCACTTGATTGGCTGCTAACCAGATAACTTTATGTAACTATTTCAAACCAACTTGTGACTGAAGCTTAGCCTTTTCAGCGTGAGAGGGCTCTCTAGAAAAGAGCTAATAATATTTGATAATGATAAACTAGATGGCTAACTCTACTTGGAAAATGATTTGTTTATGATAAGTGTAGTTTGAAAAGGACATCAGTATGCAACCATTGGGCTTATTGAGTCAACGAAGAAATAATTCAATAGATAATTCACTTGACATGGAATTTGAGGCAGGTAAGAGTTTTTACCAAAAGTACACACACATGAAACATGAAAACACATAGTCAGTTCACCTATAAAGGAAGTCAGAGCATTACATGAATGAATTCTAAGTATTAAAGATTAAAAACACTGTAAATGATACACGTAAAATATATAGATAATATAGGCACTAAAAACTCAATCAGAATCTCAGGTTGGTCAAGAAACAAGTCTTTGTATTAATGAAAACATTTAATTACATAAGGTTGCAGTTTTGCCAAAAAGTCTCCAACCCTTGATAAATTCGAATCTCTGCCCTTTAATAGATTTGTTACATGATGAGATGATTTGCCTATTATAGGTCAATTTGGGCACCATTCCCAATGACCTAGTTAACTAGGCATCATCTCCAGGACCAATGATTAAGGATCTATCATTCCTTATAATTTCAAGTTGCTACATGCCCTAAGACAAGAACAAGACAAATAAAGCAAGACTTTCATCAAGCAAAGGTTTCCAAAGTTTGAAGCTTACTATATAGGATATGAGAGCTCACCAACATAGTCTCAAAAGGGGTTAATTGTGTTGCATATGTAGGTAGCCCCATGCAAGGTTTCTCTACAAAGCACTGCTCGACATTCACAGGTGCGTTGGTCACATTGGGAGTGAAATTCTTATTGTTCCGGAATCTCCACTTGGCCAGTGCCTTCTAGAAGAGTTCACATGTGTCAAGATTCAAATCAAAGTGTCCATTTGACATCTACAAGATTGGGAACATGTTTTTCCTATTATTGGAAAGTCATTGATTGCAAAAAAACCTTCACTTCATCTATAAATTGCGCACATATCTGAGTGCTTGAGGAGGAAGAATTTGAGTAGAGAGATGTTGGTGAATTTTCAATTGAGAGTTAGATTTGTGTAACAGCTGCTGGAGAGATTTATATTGTGATGAGGCTTGGGGACATTGCTAGAAGAGTCACTTCAAATTAGTCACTTGGTTGTAACCTCTCCTTATATCATTAATAAAGAGTACAACTTATTTTTCCCTATATGCATTTGTATTGGCTTTGATTTTCCATATTGCAAGATCTTAGTTGACGTATATGGTTTATGCTTTAATGATTTAGAAAACTAACTTGAATAGACATCTGTATTATTGCATCTTCTGTTGTTTTAGTGTTCTTTCTTGCAGGAAGCATCTCGCACAAAACGCTTGAATTTGAATCTACAACGGAAGTGACAGGAGGAGCCATTTAAGATCGCTTGGATCACAAGTAACCTTCTAATCCTTTCTGTGTGTCTGTTCTTAGTTAGGAGAAACATTCGTATAGTCTTTAATCTGTTGTTCTAGAGTAGCTCCTGTCTGGGGAAGCGTGTTTTATCCGTAATTCACAATTCTGGCCCAACAAATTGGCGACCATACTGGGGAGAATTTCTCTTAGTTGTAGGTGTTTAAGCCTCTGATTTGGTTTGTTTATCCACCCAGTAGTTGTTACTCATAAAAATTAAACTTTTTCAAAGCCAAATTTGCAAATAAAGTGAGTTAAATAGTAGTATTTTTCCTTATACACTGCACCCAACACACCCTTGGACAGGACATAGTGCTTTGCATATCATTGTCTCCCTTTCAAATTCGTGTTGCAGAGAACTATCTCCCCTTTGAGACTGCATTGACTCCTGAAACCATCCAGATTCCTTTGAATTTAACTTTGCAATTTTCTTCAGTTTGTTTTCTGTTGTGTTTTGAAAAGTTTGATCCTCATAATGACCAGTGAATCTATATACTTCTTCCTCCTTTGAATAAAAATTTGTTCAATGTTTGTTTAAAAAAATTTTCGTTATCATTAACAAGTTGATTTCAAAGTACTTTTTATGGTCACATTAAGAGTCATTTGCTTCCGAAATAGGAAATTGTCATAAAATCTTCATTTCCTTGATAGGAGAAATTTTTGTTGAAATCCTCATTTTTCCTTCAAAAGAGAAATTGTTGTTTGTATTCTTCATTTCTCAAAAGTAAAAGGCATTTGAATTGTTGATTTAGTGCACCTAGTTTCTTTTCTGCATTCATAACATTAAAGAAACTGAAAATAAAAACTTGCATTTGCATGTAGAATTTTGTGTGTTTTGTAAAAGGAACATTAGGAAATCTACATTTTGTTTTTGCTCATTGATTTGTTTTCTCACAAATTGATTGCTTCTTTCCCCTTAGTAGCTAGGTTTTTCATTGAAGAAACTGAAAGTGAAAGATTGTTAATCATTTTTAGTTTGTAGTTTAGGAATTTCATACACATCATCACGGTGAACCTTTGAAAGGAAAATTGTTAAACACGATCAACATAAAATTAATCTCAATTTACCTAATAAAGCATTGGAACCATAATGATAACATTTAGAAGGTCTAGGCTAGAGACATGTTCCGGCGTTGTAAAACATAGCATCTATTGTTAACTTGACTGCGATACATTTCGAGTGTGATACCTCACTCCATGTATGTAAGTATATCGTAGCTCATCCACGTACTTTTGGGTATATCGGGTGGTGTTACGGTATGATAAGTATAAAGGGGTGCTCTCACTGTGCAGTTTCGCATCAGATAACGCTAATACAGACTTGGGCCTCCATGTACCTTCTGGTATATTTCGGAGGAAAAATTTTAGGCGCTATCCATCGATAGTGAACTGAGTTGGCTGCCTTGTAAATTGTGATACACCAAACACAGCATTTGGGGAGATTCCCTGCCTGTACTTCTTGGTTCGCCAGGAGGTATTTTGTAGTTCACAGTTTCTTGGTGAACCCTTTTTCCTAGAATTACCCTTTTATTTTGTTTATTTGTTTTTTGGTTAAAATAAATCAGTAATCATGGAAGAACAAAATCCTATCCCCCGTCGTTCACGTAGATTAGCTTTAAAACCACCTTTACCACCAGAAGTTACTTTTGGTAGGTGAAGGAAATCATGATCTGAAAAATCAAGTACAATCCATACCTCTGGTGAAACATCATCTTTTAATAAACCAGAGTTAGCTCAAATTGTTTCTACACATCCCGGTTCATCTACTGTTGTCGAAACGAAGTCTTCACAGCTACCCGTGGTCCCGATCCATTCAATTAGTGAGACCATACCTCCTGGACCCAACATTGTTCAATCACAAATTGATCCAAATCCTGTCTCTTCTTTTCCAAAACATTTGAATCTAGAAGTTGAACAACCAGAAGTTGTTCCTACCTTGGTCATCCCACAAATTTATGTAGCCATTGAAACTCCTATATCACACAGTCAACCATCTGAAATATACTTTGGGCCTGACGGTGAGATACTTCACCTGGTTTAATTACGATTGAAGAAAACCCACAAGATGATACACCTTTAACTCCAACCCATTTTGGGGGGGGGACCTTTACCTGTATGAGTCTTTTCCTCAATAATTTCCATCTACTTTTGTTGATCCTATTCCCAGTCAATCTCCCATCAATTTTAAAGGGTATACATTTGGTCAAACAACCATGTCTGAACCAACATCTTCGATTGGGACAGCTACTCCAATTACGTCAGCTCCTGCCCTTGCTACTCTATCGATGTTCACAACTTCACTAGAGTCATACTTGCATGGTGGCCCTACGGTCCCAACAGGTTACAAATAATTATCTGGCACTTTCTCTGGTGCATCTTCAAGGCCATGGTCTTTACCAATGTCATCATCCAGTATTTTAACTGATAATCCTATCATCAGTACTGAACGGTTTGATTCATTATACACATCATTAGGGTAATATCAAGCTGATCGTTCTGGGTCAATTCCTTCAAGTACCAGATCAACTAGACTCCCAACATTTGGAGAGAATTATTTTTCGTCTTATTATTCTCCTCATGTTGGGGGGAAAATTGTGGTCACCCAATATGACAATAATGAGTCACTTTTTGGTCAGCCTAATGTTGAATGTTTATCAATGGTAGCCCACTCTGCCTATCCAATCACAAACGGTTGCCCATTCGTATCAACCGGTTCAAC
The DNA here is from genome assembly GCA_034641835.2 of Pinus albicaulis. Taxonomy (NCBI): domain Eukaryota; kingdom Viridiplantae; phylum Streptophyta; class Pinopsida; order Pinales; family Pinaceae; genus Pinus; species Pinus albicaulis. Next base: position 524,828,103 of record CM076582.1, read on the forward strand.
CTGTTACACCTACTTCATTACCACTTGTTAATACATCTTTACCCCTATTATAGAATCAAAATATTGTACATCAACCTTATCAACTGGGTCCTTCAACTCAATATCATCAAATTTTGGGTCCACAGACTCCAAATCCTTTGGTTAATTTACAACAACCTGTATTAGGAATCATTTATTCACAAGCTGGTCTACCATTTTATGGGGTGTCACAACCGCAACCTGGTTATTCATATCAACTGAATCCAAGTTATCCTAATTTGGGTTATAACATTGGTGGACAGACCCCTTGGCAACGTCAGGCGCAAATGCCTCAAACTTCATTTCAACAAGTGTCATATCCATGTTTTGGTCAACAGAATCCTCAAGCGTTTGCTATGAAAAACAACCCCTATCTAGGTTACCAGCAGCAGATTCCGTATGCTTGTGCTCAAAGGCCTATTGCTCAAGCAATTCCATCTTACCCTGTCTATGCTCAAGCTGACCTTAATAGACAGTTTCTTTTTGTTACAACTTTAGAATTTCCAGATTTAAATCGGTTAACCAATGATCCTATCAATTATTCTCCTTGGTGGCTGATGATACCTCATAAATTACCCTCCGATATTCCTAAATTAAATGGAAAAACTGGAGAAGTTCTGTCAACTCATGTCATGACTTATCATTTATGGTGTTCATCAAATTCCCTGAATGATGATTCTGTTCTACTATGTCTTTTCCAGCGTACGCTCACAGGTCTGGCTGCTAAATAGTACATTGAGTTACCTAGAGCTTCTTTTGACAATTTCACTTCCCTAGCTACTGTATTTTTTAACCATTTCCAGTTACCTATCAGATACGAAACTGGAACGGAACTCTTGACCAACTTCAAACAGAATAATTCTACTCACATATATGATCATATTCATGAGTGGCGTCGTCATCGACGAATGGTTAAGACATTTGTTCCGGATCATCTACTTGCTAATGGTTCATTAAGTCCCTTTACCATCTATAACTGAGGATGTGGCTAAGGGTGGCATCACCATAGAAGAGCAAGTTATCACTCATGCCCAATACTTAGACTAGATTTATACTTAGTCTGGCACACTCTATGAATAAATTCCTAATGTGTCGTGATCTAATTTCAATGTTCCTCCTCAATTAAAGGACTCTCATGCTAGAGACGACTTGATAGGCACTGCAAACACACACCACACTACTTCATCTAATCCTCCTCCTACTTCCAAAATTAATGCCATGTCATTTGACAAAGGCAAAGGTGACAAGCAACTAGGAAGTAAGAAGAAGGGGAAATCAAAGAAAAAGAAAACTTCTAACCCACAGGAAATATCATCTGATCAACAGTCTGGACCTAGAAAACCTCATTATCCATGAATAATCTATAATGAGGAACACTTTTTTAGGGATTTTCCTCACCATGTTGAAGTCTCAAAAATCATCAAGACTTCCCACGCATCAGCTATGTTGATAGACCCATTTCCAAATCCGGACACTAATTTGGTTGCTATGGATCCAACTCCTAGTTCCCAAGTGTTAATGCTATCCGTCACAAAACATTAATAAGATATTTTGTTGTCAACGTGTAATAAATATTATGGTAGTCAAGCGACTGATCAACCTACTACCTCGACTATGAATCTGTCTACAGAATCAGTATCGCCTACTGTTATTCTGAATTGACAATTAAGCCACCAAAGGGAGTAATTCATAAATCGACATATAATCCTCGAGCAAGAGCTGCACAAAATTATAATATAGTTGAAGATTTGGCTCAATCTCCTTCAGTTATGTCTGCTCTTGAGGTATTAAAAAATTGTCCCTCTCAAAAGTAGGCTTTACTATTGGCCATTGGTGGAATTGATCTGACTGATTCTAATCTTGTCGTCTTTAATCATATGGGCTATGTACCGCAACTACCAACAGAATTAGCATTCTCTATACAAGTAAATGTTCTCAATTACCTTGTTCATCACACTATTATTGATGAGGGAGCATCTACATGTGTTATGTCTTTAAATTGCTAGAAGTCACTTGGCTCACCACGCTTATCACAATCATCAAAATTGTTGAAGGCTTTTAATGGAAGAACATATAAACCTTGTGGTATTATCAATAACCTACATGTTGAATTAGGGGGGAAAATAGTGAATATTGATGTCGAGGTTGTTGACGGACCCCTTGACTATAATATTTTACTTGGAAGGCCATGGGTATATGCAATGACTGCGATTGTTTCTACATACTTTAGAATGATTTCCTTTCCACATAAAGGTACAATTACAGTCATTAATCAACTATCATTCTTTGCCTCCGCTTCGCAGGTAAATTGAAGCATTCCATTTGGTCACATACCCCAACTAGAAATTCAGAACATTGGTGTAGGACTCTTAAAGGATTCCACTCTTATGGGAACCTTTTCATTACCGCCGCCTGCGACGCTGGCAGAAATTGCAAGTATAGAGACCCGATACATGATCTCTTCCACTCTATCTGGCTTAAGGGAGAGTACGGGTGATTCTGATATTTCTAGGTTGGATGAATTTTTACCGCCCAACCCTATTGAGATGGCATAGCAATCAATCTATTTGGCTTGGGTGGCAAATCCGAAATCAGTGTCGCCGAGTGTTTGGGTTGATCATTCCTTATATTTTGGTACTCCATATGATTCATTTTCCTCAATGTTTTTGACAGATGAAAATATTTTGGAAGCTATGATGTCAGAAGGAGAACCATGGGAAGATTATCATCATCATTCCCATCTTCCTGATTATGAAGATAATTATCTTAGTGAACTATATCACCCATCAATAAAAAATTTCTTTTCGAATTCTTTACCAACTAATGCAATCGATTCTGAGTGAAATTTATCAAATATTGAAGAAACCATTTTTATCGATATTTCAACCAAACCTGACGTTGTAGAAAATATTCATGTTGATGTATCTTGTTCTCATCAGAACTTGAATTATATCACTCTCTTTTTCGTGAATTTTGTGATGTATTTGCTTGGTCTTATGAAGAAATGCCAGGCATAGATACTAGTATAGTTGAACACACTATTAATATGTATCTAGATGTCAAACCAGTGTGCCAATGGCTTCATCCTGTTCACCCAAAGAAAGCCACTGCCATCAAAGAAGAAGTTGAAAAACCTTTATGTGCTAGTTTCATTTACCATATTCCGCTAACTGAGTGGGTTTCCAATATCGTTCTTGTCATGAAAAGACAAGGGACCATTAGAGTGTGCATCGATTATCAAGATGTTAATCAGGCTTGTCCAAAAGACAACTATCCTACTCCGTTTATCAACCAGATTATTAATGATTGTGCTGGATGCGAAATTTTTTCGTTCATGCATGGATTTTCCGTGTACAATCAAATCAATATCTACCCAGATGAACAACATAAGACAACATTCATTTGTCCCTGGGGAACATTCACTTATAGGAAACTTCCATTTGATTTAAAAGAATGCTGGGGAAACTTTTCAGAGAGCAATGGATTATGCTTTCAATGACATCAAGCACATTGTTCAACCATATCTAGACGATTTACCAGTGCATTCAAAAAATCAGACTGATCAACTGATGCATTTGAGAGCCATTTTCTTACGTTGTCGACACTACAAAATATGCCTCAATCACATAAATGTGTGTTTTGTGTTGCTTCTGGTCGATTGCTCGTATTCACAGTCTCAAAACAAGGAATTTGAATAGACCCATTGATGGTTTAGGTCATTCTTGATTTTCCTGCACCATCAAATTTACTTCAGATACAGAAACTTCAAGGAAAGGCTAACTTCCTGAGAAGGTTCATTCCAAACTACGCCAAAATGGCTAAAGGATTTACTCGACTATTGAAAAATGGGGTTCCCTTCCATTGGGACCAAGTTGCGCAAGCTTGTTTTGATGCTGTCAAGGATAATCTTGTCCGAGCATCATTAATGTATCCTCCTAATTATCAAAATGATTATTTCCTATATATTTCTGTGGCTGAAACGACCATTGCTATGGTATTGATCAAAGTAGAAGATGGAATTTAACATTTGATCTATTATTTGAGTTGTAATATCAATGATACAAAATTCAATTACTCATACGTAGAAAAGCTAGCCTTGGTAGCTGTTCAAGCTATCCAAAGGTCTCGACATTATATCCTGCTCCGAAAAAAAACTATCGTTTTGGATTGCAACCTCATGACTTATATCTTATCACGTCAATTGCTGGGGGGAAAATATTCAAAATGGATTGTCATTTTGCAGGAATTTTATTTGGAATTCATCAAATCCAAGTCAAAGAAGTATTTAATTTTGGCTGAGCTTCTCTGTGACCTTCCCTATGATAGTAGTGAAACTACGTTGGAATCATATATTCCAGACGAGTCTCTGTTTCTGATCAGATCATCTGATCCTTGGTATGGGGATTTCATCATTTATCTCCAAACCCAAACTTTTCAACCTAATACCTCTCGCTCTGGACAACGATGTATTCGATACCAAGCCAAAGATTATTTGATCGTCGGCAATACAATTTATCGTTGTATTTTTGATACCATTTTAAGGAGGTGCTTCAGTCATGAGGAGGCCGAAAAAGTGTTAATTTATTTTCATGCTAGGGCTTGTGGCGGACATTTATCTGGATATGCTACCGTGCAGAATATACTCCGCACTGGTTACTTTTGGCCGGTTACTCAGAAGTTGTCATGCATGCCAGATTTTTGATCGTAAGATCTGAAAACTGCCAGCGCCAATGCATCCTATTGTCTCTGCAGGACCATTTACAAAATGGGGTATTGACTTCATGACCTGTAACCCTTGTTCATCTGGGGGGCATGGTTATATTATTATCACAGTCGACTATTTTACCAAATGGGCCGAAGCGATGCTTACATTCAACAACACAAGACAGATAGCTACATTGTTTTTCTTTAATCATGTTATTGCACGATTTGGGGTCCCACAGGCTATAGTTACAGATCATGGGAATAATTTTTGCAACCACATGATGTCTGAATTGACTACCAAGTTAGGATTTTCATATGATAATTCTACTCCTTATTATCCACAATCAAATAGACAAGTTGAGGCTATTAACAAAATTCTTAAACGAATGCTTTAACGTAGGATAGGAGTTCGTAAAAGAAACTGGAATTTGATCCTGTACTCTGCCTTATGGGCATATTAAACCTCAGTGAGAAACACAACTGGATTTACTCCTTTTCAATTGGTGTATGGTCTGGAAGCTATCTTACCTATCCAATGTCAAATATCATCGTTAAAACTCATGATAGACTTGTTACCTGACACCTCAGAAGAAGAAGCACGTCTTTTTAACCTCATCCATCTTGATGAAATGTGTCGTGAAGCCCAATTGGCCAACAAATCGCATAAGAGGCGTATAAAGGCGCAATACGAAAAAACTTTCCATCCTCGCATCTACTCAGAGGGTGACTTGGTCCTTCTTTATGATCAAGAAGCTGATGTAATAGGTACAGGGAAATTCGAGCCATTATGGCATGGCCCCTATATTTTCAAAAGAGTTCTTGCCAAGGGTGCCTATGAGTTAGTTGATTACAATGGGATTCCATTGGAACAACCTAGAAATGGGTTGTATCTTAAACGTTACTATGTTTAATCATGAGCATACTATTTTTTTGTATTATATTGTATATATGTTGTTGATTTGTATTCACTATCTTAATTTGTTTTTAGAGTTTTCTTGACGTTAGTAATCCACTTTACATTTCATCAAAGATGTCTGAATCTTCAGAACCATTTATTGGATATGCTGATGGTGCTAGTCATAGTACGCAGAATCTATCCTCTGCAGCGTGGGCCATTTTCGCTCCGAGAGTTAGTGAGTTTTCAAGGGATTTGTATTGGTAGATTGACAAACAATATCGCTAAGTATAGCACGTTGATCGAACTTCTCTCAGATGCCATTTCATTTGGTATTAACTGCATAATCATAAGGTTAGACTCACAACTTGTGGTATTACAACTCACTAGTGTTTATACTGTTATAAATCCAACACTTCTTAGATTTTTCCTAAGAGTTCAACTTTTGGAAAGACATTTTGATTTTATTCAATATCAACACATTTCCAGAAATTTGAACACATTGACTGATTCATTAGCTAATCAAGTTTTAGATAGACATTTGCAACAGATGTAAAGAAAAAATTCACATCATTGAATAGGATTGCATAATAAACATAGGGAAAACTCTGAAATCATATAGATAGATAGTTATAGGTTTTTACAAAATTTGTGCCCAAGACACATTGGTCATTTGACCTCAAAATGTATGAAAAATGTCACAAGTAAACTAGTGGTGCTCATGGTAACATGCTATAGATCTAGCAATCCTACGAAGTAACTGCATTAAACGGCTAGGAACCCCAATAGTGTGTCACTGCAGTCACATGGATAACTCTTCGATCCGACAATCCAAAATTCCAAACATTAACCCCTCTATGTGCTATTGAAGCTCATCCATAGTCTCAGCCATATCAAGGTCTTGAAGGACAGCTCTCCTGACAGCCCTCTCTGCTGGCGCATCTGCTTCACGCTCTAGTTCCTCTACTGGTTGAATACGACCAATATCTGCATTACACCAAACATTTATTTTAGTCTTGGGAAAACATAAAAATAAAAAAAACATTGTATAAACCTTATGAAAATAAAAAAAGCGTGGTCAAAACATTCTTACCCATTGCACCCCACTAAGCGCCCTCTGGTAATGCTAAATCTGGATCTCCTCGAAAGTCAACGCCTGCGTATACGTATTCATCGATGGCGACGATCTGTCGCTGAAACTAGGTGAAGAATGTAGTAGAGAACACAACGGTCGATTGGCCTAGATGCCGACCCATGAGTTATACCCATCTCTGCATATGAGGATCTCTAGGATTAGCTATATCTAGTGTCACATGTTGTGGCTACATCAGTGGAATTTGTTCTAAAGAGAAAGAGATAAGGATTGAACCATAACTGAAATTATTCTTCCTTCTATTGAGATTGCAACAAGATGATGAGCATAGTGGAAAGAAGTCGCCTTCACTAAGTGGGCCCGCAGGCTATTTTTGGCGCAAGTTTATTTTTAGACATGTCAATCATATTCTATGAGTTGTAGGATGATGTTTATGGATGGTTGGTCAAGTTGGAAAAATAGATGGACTTCTATTTTTAGACATATTGGGAGGAATCTATTTTTAGATTTCCAGTCTAAAAATAGATATGTCGAATATTATTAGCTCTTAATAATATTTGGACTATAAATATTATCTTATTCTCTTGGAGAACTTTAGTTAAGTGCACAGATGTGACACAGGAGCTGAAAGAAGGAATTACGCTATTCCTGAGGGTTAAGTGGAGCTATTGCATGAATACTTCAGTTGGAACTCATGTGACAGAGTTTGGTGGAGTTATTGAAGTAGCTGATGGAGTTGTGTTCAGTTTAACTGAGTTAAACATAGTTGAGCTAGTTGTATCTAGTCTAACTGATTGATACACTAGTGAGAGTGGTGTGAATTAATTATTAATTAATTTTCTAATTGTTAAGTCATTAATCAAATAAATAATACATCAGTTAACTACAGTGCATGGACAGTTTCAGTGGAGACCAGTGAAGAGGTAGGTGAAAGAGCAGTGTGACTATACTATTGCATGATTTGCAAAAACTAGTGATTAGAGATGCCAATGAGGATTGCGTGAGCAAGGCTGGACAAATTTGAGTTCATTCAGAGCCATTCTTCAGCAGTGATTACGCAGTAGAGGCAGGCTATCAGGTGGCAGAGATTGGAGTATGTGATTTGCTAGATCGGGCTTGATTAGTGTGTAGCAATTGGAGATTATATTGAGAGCTTGTGAGGAGATTTGTATAATGATTGTTACATGATCTCTATGACATTTAATATACAAATAGTTGGGGGTTTTCAGCTTTATGCTTTCCCATAGAATACTGTGTTCATATGTCTGAATGTTTATGGTTTTAATGTGCGCATGCGATTGTTTTTATTTCCGCAATTAATGATCAATGGTAGAAGAGATTCTGTATTGTGCATGAAGTTAAAATAGTGTGTGATCAGGAGAATATTAGTGTATAACATATCATATATTCAAATTTCTACATGGTATCAGATTGATATTGATCATTGGAGAAATTGCAAAAAATTGAAGCGGTTGAGTTTTGAGCTGGTCGAATTCGAATTTGCAGCAATGTTTTCTTGGTGTCGAAGTTGAGATGTCTTTCAACGGATTGCGATTGGAGTATGATCTTGAGGGTAGCTCAAATTATATTGCATGGAAGGATAGGATGGAGGTGGTGTTGGATGACAATGGGTTGAAGGATTTCATGGATGCAGAAATTCCAAAACCTACTTCTAGCGATGCTGCCGCACTTGACGAATGGCAAAAGAAGACAGCAAATTGTCAAAGAATTCTGTTGGAAGGTGTAAAGGATCACATAGTGTCCAGCCTTCATGGTAAGGCTTCTCCATTCTTGATGTGGAAAGCGTTGACATACTTATTCCAAAGCAAGAGCGACCAGAGGAAGTTGGTGCTCAAGGATAAACTCAGGAACGTAAAAATGGAGAAAGGCGACATTATGCCTAAGTACCTCATGAAGTTCATCCAATGCAGGGATGAGCTGGGAAGTGTGGGGGTGACTGTAGATGATGAGGAATTGGTGAGCTTGGCTCTCCTTGGGTTTCCGAAGAGTTGGCATTCCTATCAGGACTCTGTCAATGGTCGGGAGAAATTGCCAGGATGGGAGGGACTTTGGTCAAATCTTGTGCAAGAGGAGATAAGGCAAAGTACCAGGGATGGATCTTCATTGAAGAGTGCAGATGAAGAAAATTTCACTTTGGCTGCCAAAGAAAGGAAGGGGAAGAGTGAGAATAATTCTTCTCAATCCGGTGCAAAAGGAAAGAAGTAGGACATGTCCAAGGTGAAGTGCTTTCACTGTCACCAACACAGACATTATGCCACTAATTGTCCACAGAAGAAGAAAATAAGCAGGCTGCTGGATCTGCAGCTGGAGAGGCCTTAGCCTCACAGTTTGAACTGGATTTTTTGCTGATCTCATGCTTGGTCTCAAGTATGATGGGTTCAGTATGGTTTCTTGACAGTGGTGCGTCTTTTCACATGACAAGAGACAAAGATTTGTTTATTGATCTGGATGAGAAATATTTTGGAGTGCACATCGAGATGGGCAATGATGGTAGATACAGAGCAACCGGTATCGATACCATTTCCTTTGAGAGGGAGTCTGGTAAACCCTTCGTATTGAAGGAAGTGATGCATGTTCCAGGATTGAAGAAGAATATTATCTCTGTGGCGATGTTAGAAGACAAGGGATATGATGTTGTCTTTAGCGAGGGAAAGGATTTCCTACACAGTAAGGCAACTGGTGAAACCAGGAGGATAAGGGTTTGAGTTAAGAACCTTTATCAATTGTAGGTAGATGGTTGCACAACAATGGAAGGCAAGGCAGAAGGAGTGGTGAGCCGGGATGATGGCGAGCTGTGGCACAGGAGATTGGGCCACCTTCACCATGGAGCTTTGAAGATACTGCAACAGATTTTTACTGGGCTTCCTAAGAGTACTCTTGCGCAGTCAGATCAGTGCAAGGGATGTACCTTGGGAAAATTTGTGAAAGCCACCTTTCACGAGAAGAATAGTTGTGCCATGACGATCCTTGAGAGAATTCACACAGACGTGTGTGGACCTTTCTCAGTAGCTTCGAAAAAAAAGCACAGGTACTATGTGATATTTGTTGATGATTTTTCTTGGAAGTGTTGGATCTTCTTCATGCAGAAGAAGAGCGAGACATACGCAAAGTTTTGTGAGTTCAAGGAATTGGTTGAGAAAGAATCGGGGAAGCAGGTGAAGGCTCTTAGGAGCGACAATGGTGGTGAATTCATCTCTGATGAATTCAAGGACTTTTGCAGCGCAGAAGGAATTCGAAGAGAGCTCATAGTGCCTCATAACCCACAGCAGAATGGGGTTGCTGAGTAGAAGAACATAACAATCGTGGTTGCTGCACGGGCGATGTTGCATGATCAGGGCCTTCCCATACACTTTTGGGCTGAGGCATGCAATACTACAGTATATGTGCAGAACCGTTGTCCTCATAGGATACTTGGCATGAGTAAACCCGAGGGGGCATTTTCTGGTAAGAAGCCTGATATTTCTCATTTGAGGATTTTTGGTTCACCTATTTACACTCATGTGACGAAGGATGCTAGGAAAAAGCTAGAGCCGACTGCAGAGGTTCGGATATTTGTGGGGTACACTGATACACCCCAAAACTATCATGTGTATTTTCCAGACAGTCGCAAGATTGTTGTGCGACAAGATATCAAATTTCATGAGGAGAAAGCCATGAAGTGTTCGCTTGAGAGGGAGCCACACTTGCACGCAAATGAGGAGCTATTAGTTCCTAAGGATGAGCCTCAGGATGTGGATTAGCCACAAGAGGAGGTTCATGGAGAGGAAGATACCACTCATGCAGTGCCAACCATCAGAGGGCGGAAGTGCACTACAGAAGCTGAGCAACTGGCTTAAGATGCAGAGAGGATTGTAGGAGCACCTACATCACAGTGCAGAAAAAGACAGTCACTTGATCAGTATATTGGATACATGGCTCTTATGATCAAGTGTATCATGACAAAGCCATCCTCTTTCGAGGAAGCTGTGGAGGATCCCGCATGGGTAGATGCCATGGTGGAAGAGTATGATTCGATTGTCAGAAAAAGTGTTTGGGAGATTGTCCCAAGGCCGGAAGGGAAATTAGTGGTGGTTTCGAGATGGATCTACAAAGTGAAGCAAGCAACTGACGGGAGTGTGGAGAAGTACAAGGCAAGATTTGTTGCCCGAGGCTTCTCACAGATTGAAGGGATCGACTATGAGGAAACCTTTGCACCTGTCGGAAGGTATTATTCCATACGGACAATTCTTTCTCTCTCAGTGCAGATGGGGTGGCACATTCATCATATGGATGTGAAGACTGTGTTCCTCAATGGAGTGATTGAGGAGGAGGTGTACACAGAGCAGCCCGAAGCTTTCGAGATCTTCAGCAGCAAGTTGCATGTGTGCAGGCTCAAGAGAGCATTGTATGGGTTGAAACAAGCACCTCGTGCTTGGTACACACGGATAGACAGTTATTTGACCAGACTTGGATTCTCCAAGAGTGAGGAGGATCCGAACCTATACCAGATTGTGGTGGAGGGTAAGTTTCTGATCATTGTACTTTATGGAGATGATTTGATTTTGACAGGTGATGAACTGTAGATACTCTCATGCAAGGATGATCTTGCAAAAGAGTTTGAGATGAAGGACTTGGGCCTCCTTCATTATTTCCTGGCATTGGAAATTTGGCAGCACAGTGGTGGACTGTTGTGTCTCAAGGCAAGTATGCCCGGGAGATACTAGAGAAGTTCAACATGCATGGCTACAAGCCTATTGACACTCCTCTTCCTGGTGGATGGAGGAAAGAGGATGCTACATCAGCAGAGGTAGTGGATGCCACTGTTTACCGACAGTTGGTGGGGTCGCTTATGTATCTGGTAAATACACGACCCGACATATGCTATGCTATTAACCAACATTCAAAAGCTATAGTTAAGCCTACCAAGCTCTTCTGGAAGGCAGGAAAGCATGTATTGAGATATCTCAGAGGCACATCGGGATATGGATTATGGTACAGACAGTCGGATGAGGTGAAGTTGTGTGGCTTCACGGATGCAGATTGGGTAGGGAGCCTAACGGAAAGAAAGAGCACATCTGGAGGGATTTTTAGTATCAGGTCGACAACAGTTTCTTGGTACAGCAGAAAGAAGAGATCTGTGGCACTCATTTCAGCAGAGGTCGAGTATATGGCAGCGATTTTGGCTACATGCGAGGCTATATGGATGAGGAAGATCCTGGTCGAGTTGTTCGGTTCACACTTAGATCTTACTATGATATGTTTTGATAATCAGAGTTGCATCAAACTCTTGGTTAATCTAGTATTTCATGATAGATCTAAACACATTGACATCCGGTATCTTGATATCAGAGATTGTGTGCAGCGGAAGATCATGTTACTTTCATACATTCCCATGGAGGATCAGGATGCTGATATCTTGACGAAGGCGCTCACCAGGAGAAAATTCGAATACCACAGGGGCAGGATAGGGGTGGAAGATAATCCTTATCTTGTTGAGAGGGAGTGTTGAGATTGCAACAATATGATGAGCTTAGTGGAAAGAAGTCGCCTTCACTAAGTGGGCCCGCAGGCTATTTTTGGCGCAAAGTCTATTTTTAGACTATGTCTATTTTTAGACATATGGATCATGTTCTATGAGTTGCAGGATGCCATTTGTGGATGGTTGGTCAAGTCGGGAAAAATAGATGGACTTCTATTTTTAGACATACTGGGCGGAATCTATTTTTAGATTGCCAGTCTAAAAATAGATATGTCGAATATTATTAGCTCTTAATAATATTTGGACTATAAACATTATCTTATTTTCTTGGAGCACTTCAGTTAAGTGCACAGATGTGGCACAGGAGCTGACAGAAGGAATTACGCTATTCTTGAGGGTTAAGTGGAGCTATTGCATGGATATTTCAGTTAGAACTCATGTGACAAAGTTTGGTGGAGTTATTGAAGTAGTTGGTGGAGTTGTGTTTAGTTTAACTGAGTTAAACATAGTTGAGCTAGTTGTATCTAGTCTAACTGATTGATACACTAGTGAGAGTGGTGTGAATTAATTATTAATTAATTCACTAATTATTAAATCATTAATCAACTAAAGAATACGTCAATTAACTACAGTGCATGGACAGTTTCAATGGAGACCACTGAAGAGGTAGGTGAAAGAGCAGTGTGACTATCAGTTGTGACTATACTGTTGCATGATTTGCAACAACTAGTGATTGGAGATGCCAATGAGGATTGCGTGAGAAAGGCTAGACCAATTCGAGTTCATTCAAAGCCATTCTTTAGCAGTGATTGCGCAGTAGAGGCAGGCTATCAGATGGCAGAGATTGGAGCATGTGATTTGCTAGATCGGGCTTGATTAATGTGTAGCAATTGGAGATTATACTGAGAGCTTGTGAGGAGCTTTGTATAATGATTGTTACATGATCTCTATGACATTTAATATACATATATTTGGGGCTTTCAGCTTTAATATTTCCCATAAAATACTGTGTTCATATGTGTGAATGTGATGCAGGGGCATTAGACACTAGCCAATAATGTAGGAGGTTTTGTCCACATGTTGTGGCTAGGAGGGTTCGAATTTATTTAGATTGTAATAGCTAGGTATCAATACCTCAGCTAACTATTTCATCTAGATTAGTTAGAGTCCATAGAAGTCGAATAGGTTTGGATTCGGTCCATCTGTCTTGTTTCAGTTAATTGAATAATTGTAATTAGGATTTTGAATTACTAAATGGTCCTCGCAGAGGAACCGAAGAGACACATTGTAATGTATATAAATTGTATTCCTCAGATGTATTCGAAAAAGGAGGAGAGAAGAGAGAGCTTTCTGAAATAAAAACTCTGTGTGTTAACAATTGTCTCCAGTTAAATAATTTCAGTGCGCATTGGCCATTGAATTTGTTCGAATCCTTATTTGTGAAGAAATTGTCTAATTGTGAGGTGATTGAATATGGGTCTGTGTGGAATCGTTGAGTATGGTTGTTGCATAAATTCTGCATTTCTCTGATTATTGTTTTCCCATGAATTTTTCGAACAAGTTCTATGAATTAATCCCACTCGCAGGCGAGGTCTGTGTGGAGAAGTAGACGTCATCGAACTCTGTTTAATAGTGGTGAAATTCTGCGTAATAAAGAGATAAATCTGTTTATGGTTAATTAAAATCTGAACCTGAGGTTAGAACCTGAGTTAGTGGACGGGAGAATATACAGAGAGAGGTGTTAACTCCAGTCAACCATAGTACGAAAGCTGGAAGCGGTATCAATCGCACCACTTTTGTGGGAACAACGGTATCTGTGAGATTGGAGTGATTCCATAGAAAGGTTGACACGTAGCACCAGCCGGATTTCCAAAACCGCGCTCATCGCACGTTATACATCGATTGAGGATGCAGCGCGATATGCGTATATGTCGTCGATCTAGAGGCTTGCTATCTAACGGTGATCGCACGCTGGACTTGCGCGAAGTTTAATAAAGGTACGGTGTATGTATACAATTGAACTCCATGATCGTATGTGTGGGCCCGGAGTATATTAATGTATTTCATTGCCAAGATTTGTGGATTATTAATATAAGTTCGGAGTGTTAAAGCTAAAAGACATAAGGTGGTGGACTTAGGATTGTCATAGAGATATATCGCGGAATACATATTAAAGTCTAGAAATATATTTAATATTTGTCAAAGCTTGCTGAATATATTTATTTTTTAATTTCTTCGAAATTGATAAATAAATTCACATGAAAATCTAACCAGACCATGTACAAACAAAAGGGAATTGCTAACGGGATATTGTAGACAGAGCAGCTCGCTTAGCGGGATAGAAATTTAGTTTTGTTGCTATCATTTGTGGTATCAGAGCGTGATTTGAGTTGTTTTTGCAGAGAATTAACATGGAAATCCGAGTTGGTAGAGGTGCTGGCAGAAGGAGACCTGTTACCAACGCAGAAGTGTTGGGGATTTTGCAGAGGTTTGAGGCCAGAATGGATGCCATGGAGCGAAGATAGCCCAAAGATCTTGAAGACATCAGTGAATCTGAATTAGAAGAAGAAGAAGAAAATGTTGAGATTCCTCCTGACATGAGGCTCCTCGAATCGGCTCTCGGGTCCGTGCTTGCTCCACAATTGAAGTGTCAAGTTTTGCATGTTTGGAATCCGTGAGGAGCCGGTGGACCGGGACAATAAAAATAAACAAGTGCTTCGACTATGAATCAATAAGTGAGACATAAGAAGAACAAGCTTAAAAGAATAACGCCGAAGGGACATGTTACTTTGGTGGGATGGGAACCGCAAGAAAGGAGAGAGTTGGAAAGCAACCTATCAAAAGTCGGGACTGCACGATGGCTAAATTAAAAGGTACTTTTTTCCCTAGTGATTATCGACTCGACATTGTTTAGGCAAATGTAGAACTCCGAGGCAGGTTGCCTCGACAGAAAAGAATGTCATTGCATTGGCAGAGTAAGTACATTATCAGGGAAATTCAGACACACCGCATAAGGATCTACAAATATGTGAATGGTCTCAAGCTGGAGATCCAAGATGAGATTGGTCTTCTGTCTCCTAAGACAGTGGAAGAGGCCTACCAGATGGCCTTGAAAGCAGAGGAGAAGCTCCTGAGGAAACAGTCTGCCAAGAAAAGAGGTACTTTCTGAGGAAAGGGAAGTCAGGGTGGTAGAGGAACGCCTACTACACCTGGGGATGGAGCTAACAGTAGCTCACCTCAGAATGCATCTACGGAGGATGATGCAAGGGGAAGAAGGGGTTCTTACAGAGGAAAAGGAAGAGGAGGAAGAGACAGAGGCATAGGTAGAGAATTGAGGTGCTATAGATGTCAGCAAGTGGGACACAAGCACTATGAGTGCCCAGAGAATGTGGGTGCTGGTCCGAGAAATGTTGTTGTTGCCCAGGCTGGAGAAGAGGCAGAAATTGAAGAAGAAATTCTACCAGAGAGGGGAGAGTCCTTGGTGGTAAATAAGGTTCTGTTGAAGCAAGCCAAAGAGGTCACTGAACCTACACAAAGGAAGACTTTGTTTAGGAGCATATGCAAGTCCAAGGGAAATGCTGCCAACTAGTCATTGATAGTGGCAGCACAGACAATCTGGTTTCCACTGAGGTGATAGAGAAGTTGAAGCTGAAGACAAGGGAGCATCCAACTCCCCACAGGGGGTGTCCCGGTCGCATAAAGGACAACTTTCACCCACAAAAGAATAGGTGAGATAGAGCCGCAAATGGGAAATACAAAGATAAGGTCCCATGTGATGTAATTCTTATGGATGTGTGCCACATACTGCTGGGTAGACCCTGCCAGTTTGACAGAGCAGCAGTGCAGGATGGCAAGAATAACACTTACAAGTTCTATAAGGATTGGGTACATCATACATTGATACCCATGGAAGAAGTAGAGCCATCCAGCAGAGTGATTGATCCAAAGACCTTGTTGCTGAGCGGGAAGTAATATCCGTAGCAGATAGAAGAAGAAGAGGTAATCTTTGCTTTAGTTTGCAAACCTAAGGTAGTTCTTACTTCTACAAAGATTTCTGATTTTCCAATAGAAATACAACAGATGTTAGACAATTATTGTGATATTGTTGTGGATGATTTACCTGATGCACTGCAACCTGTGAGAAAGATCAGCCATTAGATAGATTTTATCCCTGGTTCAAATCTACCAAATAAGGTAGCCTACAGAATGAATCCCACATAAAATGAGGAAATCAGGAGACAAGTACAGGAATTGGTGGACAAGGGACTGATCAGAGAAAGTTTGAGTCCATGTGCAGTACCAAAAGTATTGAGCCCAAAGAAAGATGGAGGTTGGAGAATGTGTACTGATTCTAGAGCAATCAATAAGATAAAAATCATGTACAGATTCCCTTTGTCTAGAATTGAGGATTTAATGGATTGTTTGAGTGGTGTTAAATATTTTTCAAAGAGAGATTTAAAACGTGGATATCATCAAATTAGAATAACAGAGGGTGATGAGCGGAAAACTGCCTTTAAAACGAATGGATGAATGTATGAATGGATGATAATTCCTTTTGGGTTTTCAAATGCACCTAGAACTTTTATGAGACTTATGAATGAAGTATTGAAATAATCCATTGGTAAATTTGTGATAGTATACTTGGATGATATATTAGTTTTCAACAAAACTAAAGAAGAACATTTAAGGCATCTTAATTATGTCTTGAAGAAGATGCACCAAGAGAAACTGCTGATAAAGTTAAAGAAATTCTCATTCATGAAGGAAGAGTTGGTGTATTTGGGTTTTGTTGTTTCTGCAGAGGGATTGAACATGGACCCAGAGAATGTTAAGGAAATTGTGGAGTGGCCTTCACCTAAAAATGTTTTTGAGGTAAGGAGTTTCCATGGACTTGCCAGTTTTTACAGAAATTTTATAAGAAAATTTAGTAAGATTAATGCACCCATAATTGAGACAATAAAGAAGAGAAAACATCCATTTAGGTGGATTGCTGAAGTAGAAATAAACTTTAAACTTTTGAAGCAAAAGATAATCGGAACCTATGGTAATTAAGTCCGCCCGATTTAATTAACCATTTCAAGTGAAGTGCGATGCCAGTGGAGAGGCCATTGGAGCTGTGCTGAGTCAGGATGATAGGCCTATAGCCTATTTCAGTGAAAAGCTGAATGACACCAAAAATAATTATTCCTCTTATAAGGAGGAATTCTATGCAATTGTTCAGGCGCTGAAAAAGTGGAGACATTATTTGATGTCCAAGGAATTTGTATTATATTATGATAATCATGCTTTGCATTATATTGTATAGCAGCCCAAGTTGAATCATAAGCATGCCAAATGGGTTGAGTATCTCCAAGGTTTTAACTTTGTTTTAAAACATATAAGCGGCCAAGCAAATAAAGTAGTTGATGATTTGAGTAGGAGACACATGCTTGTTCAAGAAACTAATTTTGAGGTTGTAGGATTTGATTTTCTCAAAGAACTGTACAAAACAGATCTAAATTTTAAGGAAGCATTTGAGGCATGTTGTAACCTTGTCCTAACAGATAGAAGCCAGTGGCTGGATTATTTCTTACAGGAGGACTTACTATTAAGGAGAAACCAACTGTGTGTACCAAAATGTTCCATGAGGGAAAATTTGATCAAGGAGAAACATAGTGGTGGACTGGCTGGACACTTTGGTATTGATAAAACTTATGAGCAGCTGAGTCACTTCTATTACTAGCCCAAGATGAGGACAGAAGTGGATAATTTTGTGAAAAATTGCAAAATCTGTCAATATGCCAAAGGAAGGAGCCATAATGTAGGATTGTACATTCCTTTGCCTATTCCAGATAGGCCTTGGGACATGGTGAGTATGGAATTTGTTCTAGGATTTCCCAAGACTCAGAGAGGGAATGGTGCAGTCTTTGTTGTAGTGGAAAGATTCTCCAAAATGGAACATTTTATCCCATGTTATAAAACTAGTGATGCCACCCATGTTGCTAACTTGTTTTTCAAAGAAGTTGTTAGATTGCATGGGTTACCCAAGAGTATTGTTTGCATGCAGGGACACCATTTGTGGACTTTTTTGGAGTGAAACTCGTGGGAAGAAAATTGGTACCAACCGAGTTTAAATGGCCTGCACATCCCCGAGACTGATGGAATCCTCGAGGTAACACAGAAGTCTGGGAAATTTGTTGAGAAGTCTTGCAGGAGAGCATCCCAAGTAGTGGGACCATATTTTTCCCCAGGAAGAATATGCATATAATGACTCACAAAACAGAAGCACAGGGTAGAGCCCATTCCATATTGTCTATGGAATTCACCCCGAAGGAATATCAGAGTTAAGAAATCTGGGAAGGGCGGAGCTAAGGAGCGCAGATGGTGAGGAATTTGCTTAAGAGATCCAGACCATACAGGAACAAGTGAAACAACAACTACAAGGCAGCAGCACCAAATAAAAAGGTAGAGCAGACTTGAGCAGAAAAGAAGTTCATTTTGAAGTAGGAGATCTAGTATTGGCACACTTGAGAAAGGAGATATTCCCAAAGAAGCAGTATAATAAACTGAAGTTCAAAAATATTGGGCCATGCAAGATACTTAGAATTTTTTCTGAAAATGATTATGAGATTGAATTACCACCTGATGTTGGAATATCTCCCATTTTTAATGTTTCATATTTGTACAAGTATGAAGATGATGGTGAAGAAGAAATATCAGCAGACAAGGAACAAATTGAGTGGAAAGAGCAGCTACCTCCAACACAACCATTACAACCAGAGAAGATATTGGACAAAAGAGTGTTCAGGAAGACTAGAGGAGAAGAGTAATTTCAGTACTTGATCAAATGGAAGGACAAGCCAGAAGAATATGCCACTTGGATGACTGAAGGAATGTTTAAGAAGACAGGCGTATCATTATTAGAGTGGGCGGAGTCAGAGCCCATGAAGAAAATTTCCCTCGGGAGTCTGATGCAGGGGCATCAGACACTAGCCAGAAATGTAGGAGGTTTTGTCCACATGTTGTGGCTAGGAGGGTTCAAAATCATTGAATTGTAATAGCTAGGTGTTAATACCTCAGCTGACTATTTAATTTATATTAGTTAGAGTCCATAGAAGTTGAATAGGTTTGGATTCAATCCATCTGTCTTGTTTCAGTTAATTGAATAATTGTAATTATACTTTTGATTTACTAAACGGTCCTCGTAGAGGAACCAAAGAGACACATTGTAATGTATATAAATTGTATTCCTCAGATGTATTAGAAAAATGAGGAGAGAAGAGAGAGCTTTCTGAAATAAAAACTCTATGTGTTAACAATTGTCTCCAGTTAAATAATTTCAGTGCACATTGGCCATTGAATTTTTTTGAATCCTTATTTGTGAAGAAATTGTCTAATTGTGAGGTGATTGAATACCGGTCTGTGTGGAATCGTTGAGTATGGTTGTTTCATAACTTCTGCATTTCTCTGATTATTGTTTTCCCATGAATTGTTCGGACAAGTTCTGTGAATTAATCCCACTCGCAGGTGAGGTCTGTGTGGAGAAGCAGGTGTCATCGAACTCTGTTTAATAGTGGTGAAATTCTGCGTAATAAAGAGATAAATATGTTTATGGTTATTAAAATCTGAACTCGAGGTTAGAACCTGAGTTAGTGGATGGGAGAATATACGGAGAGAGGTGTTAACTCCGGTCAACCATAGTACGAAAGCTGGAAGCGGTATCAATCACACCACTTTTGTGGGAACAGTGGTATCTGTGAGATTGGAGCGAGTCCATAGAAAGGTTGACACGTAGCACCAGCCGGATTTCCAAAACCATGCTCATC
Organism: Pinus albicaulis; assembly: GCA_034641835.2. Lineage (NCBI taxonomy): Eukaryota > Viridiplantae > Streptophyta > Pinopsida > Pinales > Pinaceae > Pinus > Pinus albicaulis. Next base: position 524,848,097 of record CM076582.1, read on the forward strand.
ACATGTTATACATCGACTGAGGATGCAGTGCGATATGCGTATATGTCGTCGATCTGGAGGCTTGCTATCTAACGGTGATCGGACGCTGGACTTGCGCGAAGTTTAATAAAGGTACGGTGTATGTATACAATTGAACTCCACGATCATTTGTGTGGGCCCAGAGTATATTAATGTGTTTCATCGCCAAGATTTGTGGATTATTAATATAAGTCCGGAGTGTTAAAGCTAAAAGACATAAGGTGGTGGACTTAGGATTGTCATAGAGATATATCGCAGAATACATATTAAAGTCTAGAAATATATTTAACATTTTTCAAAGCTTGCTGAATATATTTATTTGTCAATTTCTTCGAAATTGATAAATAAATTCACATGAAAATCTAAGCAGACCACATGTAAACAAAAGGGAATTGCTGACGGGATATTGTAGACATAGCAGCTCTCCTTAGCGGGATAGAAATTCAATTTTGTTGCTGTCAGAATGTTTATGGTTTTAATGTGCACATGCGATTGTTTTTATTTCCGCAATTAATGATCAATGGTAGAAGAGATTTTGTATTGTGTTGAGGTTAAAATAGTGTATGATCAGGAGAATCTCAGTGTATAACATATCAATTATTCAAATTTCTACACCTTCTTCCCTTTGCTTTGTCCAGTTCCTCCTTTATCTGAGATAGAATAGCTTCAAACCAGTTGAAGACTGTTGTGTTGAGATTCAACAAGATGATGAGCTTAGTGAAAAGAGTCGCCTTCACTAAGTGGGCCCGCAGGCTATTTTTGGCGCAAAGTCTATTTTTAGATTATGTCTATTTTTAGACATGTCGATCATATTCTATGAGTTGCAGGATTCTATTTGTGGATGGTTGGTCAAGTTCTAAAAATAGATGGAATTCTATTTTTAGACATATTGGGCAGAATCTATTTTTATATTGCCAGTGTAATAATAGATATGTCGAATATTATTAGCTCTTAATAATATTTGGACTCTAAACATTATCTTATTCTCTTGGAGCACTTTATTTAAGTGCACAGATGTGGCACAATAGTTGACAGAAGGAATTACACTATTCTTTAGGGTTTACTTGAGCTAATGCATGAGGACCTCAGTTAGAACTCATGTGACAGAGTTTGGTGGAGTTGCATTCAGTTTAACTCAGTTAGACTCAGTTGAGCTAGTTGTATCTAGTCTAACTGATTGATACACTAGTGAGAGTGGTGTAAATTAATTATTTAATTAATTCACTAAATAATAAGTCATTAATCAACAAAAGAATACATTAGTTAACTACAGTGCATGGACAGTTCAGTGGAGACCAGTTTAGAGGTAGGTGAAAGAGTAAGTGTGAGTATCAGTTGTGACTATAATGATGCATTGATTGCATCCAACACTCAGTGGAGATGCCAATGAGGATTGCGTAGTGAAACCCAAGTGGATTCGAGTTCATTTAGAGCCATTCTTCAGCAAGGATTGCGCAGTAGAGGCAGGCTAGTAGGTGGTGGAGATCGGTGCATGGATTTGCTAGATCGGACCTGATTAGTGTGTAGCGATTGTATTGTACTGAGAGCTTGACATGTTCAGCTTTCTATGAGGATTGTTACATGATCTCTATGACATATATTATATACATATATTTGGGGTTTTTAGCTTCAGGTTTTCCCGTTAAATCACTGTGTTAATGTGTGTGAATTTTTATGGGTTCATGTGTGCATTACAATTGATTTAATTTCCGTATGTGATGATCAATGGTGGAATAGATTCTGTATTGCACATGAAATCAAATAGTGTGTGATCAGGAGAATCTTGGATATATAACACATTAGTTATATAATTTATACATGGTATCAGAGTAGTTTATCATTGGAGTATATTGCAATTATTGAAGAGGTTGAGTTTTGTGCTGGTGGAATTCGAATTTGCTGCAGTGTTTTCTTGGTGTCGAAGTTGAGCATTCATTGAAATGTCTTTCAATGGATTGTGATTGGAGTATTCCCTTGAGGGCAGATCGAATTATATTGCATGGAAGGATAGGATGGAGGTGGTTCTGGATGATAATGGGTTGAAGCAGTTCATAGATGCATAAATTCCAAAACCTTCTTCTAGTGATGCTGTCGCACTTGACGCATGGAAAAATTAGATAGAAAAATGTCGAAGGATTCTATTGGAAGGTGTAAAGGATCACATAGTGTTTAGCCTTCATGGTAAAGCCTCTTCATTCTTGATGTGGAAATCTTTGAAAGACTTGCTCCAAAGCAGAAGTGACCAACGAAAGTTGGCAATTAAAAACAAGCTCAGAAAAATAAAAATGGAGAAGGGAGAAAGTATACCCAAGTACCTCACAAAGTTTTTCCAGTGCAGGGATGAACTGGGAAGTGTGGGGGTTACTGTAGATGAAGAGGACTTGGTGAGCTTAGCTCTCCTTGGGCTTCCGAAGAGTTGGCACTCATATGAGGACTTTGTCAATGGTCGGGAGAAACTGCTAGGATAGGAGTGACTTTGGTCGGATCTTGTGTAGGAGGAGATAAGGCAGGGTAGCAGGGATGGATCTTCATCTAAGAATGAAGATGAAGAAAATTGCGCTTTGGCTACCAACGAAAGGAAAGGGAAGGGAAAGAAAAATCCTTCTCAATTTGGTGCGAAAGGCAAGAAGCATGACTTGTCCAAGGTGAAGTGCTTCCACTGTCACCAACACAGACATTACACCACTAATTATCCACAGAAGAAGAAAAATAAGCAGGCTGCTGGATCTGTAGCTGGAGAGGCCTTAGCCTCGCAGTTTGAGCTGGATTTTTTGTTGATCACATGCTTGGTCTCAAGTGTGATGGGATCAGTGTGGTTTCTTGACAATGGTGCATCTTTCCATATGACCGGAGACAAATATTTTTTCAGTGATCTAGATGAGAAGGATCTTAGAGTGCACATCGAGATGGGTGATGATGGTAAATACAGTGCGACTGGTATCAGGACCATTTCCTTTAGAGGGAGTCTATTAAACCTTTCATATTGAAGGATGTCATGCAATTTTAAGGATTGAAGAAGAATCTGATCTTTGTGGCTATGTTGGAAGACAAGGGATATGATGTTGTCTTTAGTGAGGGAAAGGATTTCCTGCGTAGTAAGGCAACTGGTGAAACCTGGAGGATAGGGGTTCAAGTCAATAACCTTTATCAGTTGTAGGTAGATGGCTGCATAGCAATGGTAGGCAAAGGAGAAGTAGTGGTGCACTGGGATGAGGGTGAATTGTGGCACAGGAGATTGGGCCATCTTCACCATGGCGATTTGAAAATTTTACAATAGATTTCTACCGGGCTTCCCAAGGGAACACTTACGTAGTCATATCATTGCAAGGGATGTAGTTTGGGAAAATTTGTGAAAGCCACCTTTAATGAGAAGGATATTCACGCCACGATGATCCTTGAGAGAATTCACATAGACGTGTGTGGACCTTTCTTAGTAGCTTCGAAAGAAAAGCACAGGTATTATGAGATATTTTTTGATGACTTTTCTCGTAAGTGCTGGATCTTCTTCATGCAGAAGAAGAGCGAGACATACTCAAAGTTCTGTGAGTTCAAGGTGTTGGTTGAGAAAGAGTCTGGGAAGCAGGTGAAGGCTCTAACAAGAGATAATGGTGGTGAATTCATCTCTGGCGAATTAAAGGACTTTTGCAGCGCAGAAGGAATTCGAAGAGAGCTCATAGCGCCCTATAACCTGTTAGGTCTCTATAATCAGCAAGATTGTCAAAGTTTGATCACAGAGACAACATCGTTTCAACCACTTTGGGATTCTAGGATCTAGCCCTCCTGAATCTAGAGAGGGATCTCTCCAATAAGTGCAAAGATGGATTTGTCTTTTAAGTCTTGGGAAATGATATTAGGCTAGTTATGAAGGCTGAGGGTTTTGTTTGTTTTTTGGATTGTTGAGCATGATTACTGTTTGAGGTGGAAAGTTCTAAATGCAAAGAGTTTCAAAGGTGAGAAGTTGCAAGCAAATAGAACAAGATTTAGCCAAAAAGGTAGATAATTGCAAGTTTTAGTCCATTGGGCTATGGAGTCATAATAGGGTTTAATTGAAATAATCAGGTTCAAGAGTGGTCCATGGGGCAAGTCATCTATGTCTAAGGATCTCTTTAAAGTTTGATTTATGGAATGAAATGATACAAAAAGAAGGGGAGTTAAACAAATGAAGAACAAAGAGTAGCCCAAGATTTGGTAAGTACTTCTAAACTAGACAACTTTTCACATGCACTTAAGAAAGACATAAAAGTAATCTAGGATCTAGTAAGTACTTTTAAACTAGCCATCCTTTGATACACTTTCAACAGAAAACATATTAAAACAAAGGGAAACTTGAAGGCAACTATTGGAGAAGAAACTAACAGGCCGGGCTCACAACAAATCCTCTCCCAGCTCTGCTCTACTTGGTAACTTTCAAGACACACACAAAGATAAAAGAGAATGGCCTAAGATCTGGTAAGTAATTTCAAACTAGCCAGCTTTCAACACATTCCAAGGGAAACATTCAGACAGTCTTTGGGGATAAAACTAGGACCAGGGCACACCATATCTTCCTTAGTTCATCTCTACTTAACATATACTGAAAATAACATTTAAGAATAACAATTAGCTAAACAAGAGGATGAGGGAACGCCAGCATTCCTACTGCTTGAACTGAATTAAATCATTCCCAAATAACACAAATTGGAAGAAAACATTCAGATAAATATTTTCAATCAGAGAATGGTACTGATATACAGTAGGTCCTAACTCTATGCGTGTTGTTCTTTATAAGAGAAGATGAACATAGTGAAAACAAAAATAAAACAACAATTCACAATAAGGAATAACATCACCGTCGACATAGACTAGGATCCCATAAATCAGCTTGTATTGATGCTCTAAACCAGTTACAGCTTTAAGTCCAATGCTTTAGTTTAGAAATCATCTACACTTCCCAGACTAACTTATCTATCACAAGCAGGGCTCCAAGATCCAGTGAACACTATTTACAATCCGAAATTTCCAGCTCAATTTTATTTCAAATTTCAGCAACCAACTCAACCAACCCCTCTCTCATCTTCTCCAGAAGTATTTATAGAAGAATGAGGAGGTGAGATCTAATAAAAGATCTCCAAAGATAATTAATACAGACTTAATGGCTTCTCGGCCTTTGGGGGGATCGATGAAGAAGCTTACATAGGTGTCCTATGTATTAAATAATTTACATTAATATTTAAGCTCAGTGGGAGCTCTTTTTGACTTTTGAGGCTCTCTGTTATGTTGGAGCAACTCTGCTGATATTTTGTCATTAAGTTCATTTGCAGAATTAACTCTCTGGCTATGTTGAGGCAAATATTTGATCTTGATTAATAACTTCGACCTCTGTTTGAATACTTTGAGGCACAGGTGGCACTATGGTAGCTGGGAGGAATCGATTTGCCTCAGATGTGGCAGTGGAGGCTTTCCTATTTGATAAAACACTTATGATTTTTTTTAAACTATGTTTTAATTGGGAGGATTAGGCTTTTGATAATCAATCTTAGCCGTAATCCTCGAGTATTTGTCTTCAATCTTCGACCCTGATACTCTTTGATTTGCGATTGACTTACTGTGTTTTGTCAGTGTACAGTGCTGCGCAGGGATTGTGAGGCATCAATACCTTTGGATTATTGACGAGGCACGGAAATTTGAAACCATGGATGGCTTCTCTTTAATAAATCGAAGGTGCGAGAATTAAACTCCAGCCTTTGTCCCTTTTCTTCGGCACAACAGAAAAAACATATAATCACCCTTACCAAATAATATATCCGGACTTCAAACTTTGATAAAACCAAGCTGTATAACCATTTCAAGTCATAAAAGGTGTTTGCTGACGTTAGGGTGTTTGTGACCCGAAATTTTATGAAATCCTCCTATGGAGCTTATCGGGTCCGTTTTGGGGCCTGTTGACGTCACTTCAAGTGTGACCCGAAATCCTTATGAATTCCGCCCTATAAAATTTCCCAGGTATGGATTTCACAAGACCCGCTCCAATCGGTTGCTACCGCGTGGGTGCTGACGTGTATGTCGACTAGGCACTGGGACCACCATTTTTGTGGGACCGCTGAGTGCTGTCATGGTCGTGGGGACCAAGGTGACTAATTATGGGTCGTCGATCTGCATATTAGATTGACGGTGGAGATGTTTTGAGAAATGCACCATACCTTAGTCTATCCCCCGAGCTCCTTTTGAGTGTGATCATTGTCTGATGAGCCGGCATCAGATTGGACGGTGCACGTCAATATCGCGTTGAACCCACAGTCGACTTTTAATGCAAGATGAGAGTGGGTTTTCAAAACTGCTTAAGGCCATGTGTCAGCCTGTGGAATAGATCATGACCAAATGGGGAAAACAACTTTCCTTTCAAAGGTGGCGTGATGAAAACCGCTCCAGTTTTTGAACAGTGAGTGACCATGGGAACCACTGGGGCGATTTATTTGTGGGCCGTCGATATGTAGATCAGATTGATGGTGGGGAGTGATTTAAGCTTTGCACCAGTGGAACCTTTTCAAATCATGTAAAAACCACAAAAAATTAATATAAACAAAGGTTTGATGTGCCGGGATGGTTTTATATATACGAAGTGGATAGGCGCCCAATTGCGGGGCCTTGGTTTATATGGAATGCAATATGATCAGGGGCTATAATATACAAGGCTAATCAGCATCGGAGTTTCTAAACATGGCAAACAAACTTATGCGCTCAGATTTTGCGATGCAATAAGCACTTTGTGGGTCTAGCACCTGGTTTTAGGGTGCGGACATGTGGAGGGGAAGTGGCTTAAAACTTACCCCAAGGGGGATTAAGTTTGTAATACAAAAATGTGTTTTTTATGAAAATTTTCAAGTTTTTCAATGGTTGTGGGGGTTTCGATAAGGCAAAGAAAGGGTCTTAAACCTTATCAAAGGGGTTTTGATGAAGGGGAGAAGGGAGCAAAATGGAGGTTAGTTTTTCAAGTGAGGAAAGAGAAAGAAGGTGATTTTGCAGCAGTTTCTTCTCATGAAATCAACAGAATTATAGGGTGTAAAATGGGCACAATAGGGAAGATTTTGGACAGAGGCATGAGTCCTTCAAGACTCTTCAAGAGATAACACTTTTTCGCAATAAAATTTGTTCCTTGAATGCTCCAAAAAATGATTTAGCCACCTTTTGGTATAATCAAATTTTATAGGTGGCTAACAATGGCTCCACTTGGGGATGGTGTCTTCTTGAAGGCATCAAGAACTTCAAACTTGCATTCTCTGGGAGGCTGATCAGTGCCTTATCCATTGGTCTACCTTTCTTTACTTGAATGATCTTCTTTTTCTCTGGAAAAAGTCAGCAGCCATAGAAAACAATGGAACTTTCATCAACAAGCTGTCTACCTACCCAATCCTATAGATCTAACATTTTTTCTTCATCAGAGTGCACTTGGATTGGCAAACTCTTTTACAACATTTTATTATTTTGAAAGCAGGAAATCTAATCTATTTTTACTCCTTATTTCCTCATGGACTCAGATTAAACAGTTGAGCCCATATGATTCTCTACCTAATCTACCATCTGTTGGGATTAAACTGTCCAATAGATTTTCATTCTCTACATTCTACAACAGAAATTTAAAAGAATTCAAGTCAGGATTGAACACTCCAACTTGATGCTAATATATGGCATGAAAAACAAGTTGCACATAGATCTTATTTTGCAGAGAATTAAAACAAAATGGAAGGCTTAGGATCTCAACTTTCAAAGCATTTCCGTCATCTTTTTTTACAGCTTTGTTTTAACTTTTGTTTTGAGCTGTCTTTCCTTTGTCAACTGGTTTAGATTTTTAGCTAATTGGAACTAGATTTACATCTTTCTTGACTCAAAATTTGAAATAGATTTGAGTCATTCTCTTTGGAAACTTAGGTTCAGATTTTGAGCATCTTTGAACCTTCAATTTCTATCCTAAACTATCTACTGATAAGCCAAGATTAAACAATTTGGCAAATCGAATTCACTATTCTATCAGAAAAAAATTTAAAACTAATTAGTCAAGATTAGGCCATTTGACTAAATATAAGTGTGTTCTTTAGGAGTGGCATTTGAGCTTGCACACTTTCAAATTTGTTTCTCTTTTTTGGTATGCGGCTACACCTTTCTTGTTTTTACAATATGCCCTCTTTTCTTTCTTTCTTTGTTTTTGTATTTTTGATTTTTATAACTTTGAATGCGATGATGGGTGAAGTATTTACAATGAGAAAAAAGATAAAAAGGCTTTTAGAACATAACATGGATCAAGAGAAGTAATGCTTAAGTGTCCTGCCTTTGACAGGACCCCCAAACAATTCTGATCCATTCAACTCTTGCAAAAAATAGGCATTATTACTAGGAGCTGAATGGATGGAATAAGGGCCAAGCCATAAGTTGTCAAATTTTCCATGCTTGCCCTTGTCTTCTCTCCTTGAGTCCCACTTCAAAACTTTGTCCCCAATATTGAAATTGCTGGCCTTTTTTCTTCTGTCAAAAAGCTTTTTAATGTTGTCCTGCTTCTGCAATTCTTTGTTATAAACCTCCTCTCTGGTTTGTTGAAGATGAATGGTCTGATTTATTCTTCTGATCATGTAATTATCTTTAGTTTGCAACTCTTGAATCAAATTCATCACTGGTACACCAAGGCTGGTTGGAAAAATTGCATCAGTACCATATACAAGCTCGAAAGGTGACATACCAATAGATTTCTTCAAAGTCAATCTGTCAGCCCAAAGTACATGAACTAGCTTTGTGTGCCAAGACTTTTTGTTGTCCTCCAACAGTTTCTTGATTATGTTCACTAAACTCTTGTTTGAGGATTCTGTAAGTCCATTACCTTGAGGGTAATAGGCCATGGAATGCCCCAATGTTATCTGATATCTGTGGCAGAATTCAACCATCTTCTTTGATCCAAATGTTGCTGCATTATCAGTGATGATCTTGGTAGGACAACCAAATCAACAGAGAATATTATTATCTATGAATTTTATAATAAAGGAATCATTGGCCTGCTTACAAGGTATGGCTTCTATCCACTTAGTGAAATAGTCTGTGGTAGTGAGAATCCATCTATGCTGAGCAGAAGATGGTGGATGGATTTCTCCTATGAAGTCAAGTCCCCACTGTTGAAAAGGAGCTTCAACAGTGATTGGATGCAGAGGTAGGGGTAGCAGTTTTCTTTTGCCTTCAAACAGTTGGCATTTATGACAGGAAATGATCATCTTGTGTATATCAGGAAAAAGAGTAGGCCAATAGAAACCAGCCCTCAAAATTTTGTTGGCTGTTGTTTTCCAATACAAATGACCTCCACACTCTCCTTCATGGAACTCATGCTTAACCTTCTCTGCATCATACTCAGGTAAACATCTAAGCAATACACCACTTTCTTTTTTCCAATAAAGACATTTATCAATAATGCAATAGTTTATAGCTTTTAACTTTAGGAACCTTGCCTTTGTTTTTGTCAAACTAGGGGGTGTATTTAAATTAAGCAAAACATAAATAATATCAGCATACCAAAAGGAATTCATAAAATGGTCTTCAACAATAGGAGTTGACATTCCTTCTTTTTCATCCAAAGCATTAATCATATTAATATCCAGAACTTCAAAGTTTGATTTAGCCATTAATCTAGCTAGACCTTGGCCTTTGATGAGTTTAGTGGGTTTTATCTCTAAATCATATTCAAGAATAACAACAATCCACTTACCTCTCTTACCATCTGGGTCCTGTGTTAGAATGTATTTCACAACTGAATTTGGGACACAGGCAATGATGTGTGAGTGAAGGATGTATACTCTGAAGTCTTTCAAAGCTTTAACCAAAGCAAAAGCTTGCTTCTCCATAATGTTATATTTCAGAGGAGCATCCCTTAATGCCTTACTAAAGAATGCAATAGGCTGCTCTTGTCCTTATGGATTTTTCTGTAAAAGGACAGCAGCTATGGTATGTTCTGATGCAAACAAAAAAATATAAAAATCTTTTGAAAAATCAAGACTTATTATAACCAGTGTTTTGGTTAACGCTTGTTTCACCAGCTCAAAGGATTTATTTGCTTCCAAGGTCCATTTTACCCCTTGCTCCTTCTTTAACATGTTTGCGATATTTCTAAGGAGCTCGGCAAAGTTGGGGATGAACCTTCTTAAAAAGTTAATCTTTCCAATGAAAGATTGCAACTCCTTGATGTTTTGAGGATGAGAGATTTGAAATATGGCCTCAATCCTCTTTGGATATATCTTAATACACTCTTCTGAAATAATGTGCCCAAGAAGTTTACCTTCTTGGAGCCCAAATAGTGTCTTCTTAGGGTTTAAAGATATTCCAAACGTTTTGCATTTCTCGAAAACCTTTCTTAAATGTTCTAAGTGCTCTTCATCTATTTTTGAAAACACAGTGACATCATCAAGGTATATAATGATGAAGTAGCCCAGTTCTTCTGAGAATGCTATGTCCATGGCTCTTTGAAAAGTTTCTCCAGCATTCATTAGACCAAAAGGCATTTTCACATACATGAAAGTGCCCCATGGTGTAGTAAAGGCTGTCTTTAATTGATCAGCAGGGTGAACTAAGATCTGCTTGTACCCTGAGTAGCCATCAAGCAAAGAAATTCTTTTAGACCCAACCACCTTTTGTAAAATATGATCCATCTTAGGAAAAGGGTAGTTGTCTTTTAATGAAGCTTTGTTTAAGTCTTTAAAGTTTATACAAAGCCCGATCTCTCTTGTTTTCTTCCTAATAGACACCATATTAGACACCCACTCAGAATATCTAATAGGGACAATAATACCAGCATGATACATTTTCATGATCTCCTTCTGAACCAAAGGAAACTGAATAGGGTTTATTCTACGCAGTTTCTATTTGAATGGATTTTGGTTCTCCTTGAGAGGGATTTTGTGCTGTATTATTTCAGTGTCATAGGATTTAAGATCTTCGTAACTCCATGCAAAAACATCAGAAAATTATTTAAACATCTTTATGTATTTGAGTTTAATGTGAGTTGGTAAAGTTTTAGATAGTTTAATCATTTTCAGTTTAAGTTTACTGCCTATGTTGCACTCTTCCACTTCAGTCTCTACAGGTTCTATTTTTTGCTTCTTGGCCACATCGTTAAAATCGAACAACTCTTCTAAAGGGGCCAGACCCTTAGGCAAACTCTGATATTTAGAGTGTAGAGTTTCTAACTCCTCTATTTCTAACTCTGCATTCAACTCTGTTTTGTTTTCGAGTTTTTTAGATAGTAGATTTAGATTGGAAAGTTCAGGAGATGGTTCTTCTTCACCAAGAAAATTTTCTTCACTGTAGTCTGTATCATAATTTGAGTCCGAATTGTTTAGTTCGAATTCATTTCTGAATTGTATGAAGTCTTCTATTTGTTTTTCTCAGTCAAACACCTGCCAATACTTTTCATTATCAGGCATGGCTGGTCTGAATTTTATTTGATTTGTACAGGCACTCGTTTCATATGGTGCTAAGCATGTTCTAGCTGCAAAGGCTAAATTGTGGGCCGCAATATTTCTTTTTCTTGGGACAAAAATAAATTTGGACTCCTCAAAAGTTTTTAAAAGGTCCATGACATCGTTTTGGTAGGCCCTAAGTCTGGGATGATTTTCGTTATACTCCCCATTGAATTTACTAATGACTAACTCTGAATCCCCATACACATTGATTCTTTTGGCTCCTAACTTCTTCAACAATCGTAAGCCTAAGAGAAGGGATTCATATTCCACTATGTTCTGCAGGAAAGGCTTTCTGTGTGGTTATTCTTAGTGTTGCTTATCCAGACACCTATAACAATTTTGGTCTTAGTGGAAGACCCATCGAAGTGCATAATCCATAGAGGAGTAGTCTTGAGTTTATAATTTGGGTCACTACGCTCTCCAATAAGTGTGCTATGAGATTTTTCTTGGAGGTCAGCACACTGTTGAACATGTTTTAACTCCTCAGATCTTCTATTGGGTTGAGGACTTCTTTCTTGACTCTCAATGTTTAAAAGAAAAGGACACATGATTTGTAGCTCAAGATCTGTGTTTTTTTTGCTAGAATTCACAGGTTCAGTGAACTTTTCTGACAGTCCTATGTTATCTTCTTCCTCCTCTCTATCTGTCAGTAAATCAGACAAGGTCACTTGTTCACTGAAAGTTTCGTCATTGAAAAGGATAAATGAATCTAGGTCTGTGTTTATAGAATAAAGGGGAGAATTTTGTGGCTAGTCTTGGCTAGTCACCATGTATTGCATATGAGACTCCTTGTAAAGTCTTCTTGTCTTATTGAAAACAGGAATAGTCACAAAGGTCATGTCCATTTGCATAGTCCCTTGTAACTTAGCCCCCTAGGACCTAGATAATAACATTCCATACTTTGGGGGCACATCAGCCACAACAATATCCATGACTAAGAATTTGGCTGGAATTTGGGCTAAGTTAATGTAGAGGTCTTTGATTAATCCTAAACATTTTACTCTGCTTGAGTCAAAGGAGTAAAGATCTTTATAAGGTCTGGTGATTTCTAGACCTAGGCTTTCCATCACAGCTTTTGGCATTAAATTGTGAGAGGCCCCTGATTCATGCATAGCATTGTGCAAAATTTTGTCATGAACGTTTAAACTCACATAAAAGGGAGGAACAAGTCCTTCTTGATATCTACCTTCAATCTTAGGACCAAAAATATGCTCTAGCTGGTCATCGTTAAGATTGACAGTGTCCTCATTTTCTTCTATATTTAAATCCTTCAAAATTTGTGTCCTATATACATGATGGGCAGCTAACTCAGTCAGGGGAACAGAGATTTTGATCTTTGAAATTTCCTGCTTTAGGCCGAAAGGAATTTGTTTCTTTGAAGAACTTGTCTCAGCCTTACTAGCTGCTAGTCCATTAGCAACATCAACTTGCTGACTTTTCCTATATACATTTGAAAAAATGGTCTTAAGAGGAGTACTAGCTGAAGTGTTAGTACTACTAAGGTATGCACTTTGTTTTTCAGTGTTTTGAGTGCCTTTCTCTCTACCTTTATCAGAATTAACAACGACTACTTTATCCTTTTGTTTGACAACTTTAGGCTTGGTTGTAGTGCTGTTTTGTGAAGATTTGTCAGAGGTTTTGGTGTTGGGAGTTTGTTGACTGGTTTTGCTTCTAAGATCATATTCTCTTTGAGATTCTATGATGACATTTTCCATGTCTTGATAATTATTTTCATCATCATCCCTTTTGTCATGATAAGGTGTGTATAGACCTTGTTTTCTATCATAATGAATCTCAAAGTCATCATTATCTACCCCCAGCATGTTTATATCATCTTCCTTTGTTATCTCATCTTTTTCCTCAACCTCACTTACATAGTTTTCATGAAAGGGAGGAGTGATCTATTGATCATCTTCTATAGGTCTGTTTGGAGGTTGGTTCCTTCTAAAATTCTGATTCTGGTTCTAGTTTCTGTTTTGAGGAGCAGTTTGATTTTGACTGGCTTGTGATCTCTCAACGATGCTCATTTTATTCATCATCTCCTCCATCATTCTCTCCATCTTTGAGTTGGAAGTAGAAGGTGTATTTTCTTCTCTAATGGACACTTTCTTCTCATTTTTCATTCTTACTCTCTTCTCCATCAAGTTGAATTCCACAACAAGAACACCTTTTTGTATCTCTTCAAGAGTTGCAGGATCTCTCTCTCTCAGCTGATAGGCCATCTCGGGGTCAAACCCCTCAGGAAACTTGTTTAATGCTAAGCTTGTGGAGGCTTTAGATTTGGGGAAAGTGCATTATATACACTATTGAATCTGGTCCAATAAGCTTGTACACTTTCCCCCGTGTTTCTATGGAGGTTCTTGTAATCAGAAAGTACTTGGAGAGGATTCTTCTTTACTTCCCATTTGTTCAAGAAAGTTTGATGGAAGGCTTGGAGGTCATTGATACTATGGGGGGTTAAGCCTTTAAACCATTTTCTTACTCCCCCCCCCCCCCCCCCCCCCAAGCTCTGAGAAAATAATCTAAGTTTGACAGAATCATCATCAATTTCATTTCTGTCAAAGTAGTCATTCATCTTATCCACATGTTGTGATGTAGTAGTAGCATTACTAACATCATATAATGGAATTTTGGACTGATAGTCTTGTGGAATATTGACTAATGGTATAGGAAGGACTAAGGGAGCATACCATGCTGCCATGATATGTGCTGGGGGTGGATTCAAAAGAGGTGGATTAACAAAAGGAAAAGTGGACTGAAGTGGAGTGGTTTGGACTGTGGATGTAGGGTGAGCAGAAGTGGATGGACCAGGAGTAGATTGCTGAGCTAATCTTGGATTGGAGACACCTAAATTGTGAAGGAAATGTAAATAAGGAGGTGTTGTTTCTCTGCCACCAGGATGCTCACTTGTTTCAGGAGATGAAAGTGAAGACTCGGAATCTAACTGATCTAAATCGTCAAGAGACCTAGTTCTAAAGGGATTTACTAAGTCAACTTGTGATTGTTGTAGAGCTGAAATATTTTCAGGGATTGAATTAGCTCTCAAGGGTGATCTGAAAACAGTTGATAATTTAACCCTAGGAGACTTCCTAAGGATACTTTTTGGGTTATCAACTATCTTAGGTGGATCAGGGTTAGAATAGGCTCTAGTGTAAGATCTGGTAAGTACTTCTAAACTAGCCATATTTTCACATGCACTTAAGAAAGACATAAAATTAATCTAGGATCTGGTAAGTACTTTTAACCTAGCTAGACTTTGATACACTTTCAACAGAAAACATATTAAAAAAAAGGCAAACTTGAAGGCAACTGTTGGAGAAGAAAATAGCAGGCTGGGCTCACCACAACTCCTCTCCCAGCTCTGCTCTACTTGGTAACTCTCAAGACAAACAAAAAGATAACAGAGAATGGCCTAAGATTTGGTAAGTAATTTCAAACTAGCCAGCTTTCAACACATTCCAAGGGAAACATTCAGACAGTCTTTGGGGATAAAACTAGGACCAGGGCACACCATATCTTCCTTAGTTCATCTCTACTTAACATATACTGAAAATAACATTTAAGAATAAAAATTAGCTAAACAGGAGGACGAGGGAACGCCAGCATTCCTACTACTTGAACTGAATTAAATCGTTCCCAAATAACACAGATTGGAAGAAAACATTTAGATAAAGATTTTCAGTCAGAGAAGGGTACTGATATACAGTAGTTCCTAACTCTATGCATGCTATTCTTTATAAGAGAAGATGAACACAGTGAAAACAGAAATAAAACAACAATTCACAATAAGGAATAACATCACCATCGACATAGACCAGGATCCCATAAATCAGCTTGTATTGATGCTCCAAACCAGTGACAGATTTAAGTCCAATGCTTTAGTTTAGCAATCATCTACACTTCGCAGAATAACTTATCTATCACAAGCAGAGCTCCAAGAGCCAGTGACACTATTTACAATCTGAAATTTCCAATTCAATTGTATTTCAAAGTTTAGCAACCAACCCCTCTCTCATATTCTCCAGAAGTATTTATAAAAGAATGAGGAGGTGAGATCTAATAAAAGATCTCCAAAGATAATTAATACAGACTTAATGGCTTCTCAGCCTTTGGGGGGCTCGATGAAGAAGCTTACATAGGTGTCATCTGTATTAAATAATTTACATTAATATTTAAGCTCGGTGGGAGCTCTTTTTGACTTTTTAGGCTCCCTGTTATGTTGGAGCAACTCTGCTGATATTTGTCATTAAGTTCATTTGCAGAATTAACTCTTTGGCTGCGTTGAGGCAAATATCTGATCTTGATTAATAACTTCGGCCTCTGTTTGAATACCTTGAGGCACAGGTGCCACTGTGTTAGCTAGGAGGAATCAATTTTCCTCAGATGTGGTAGTGGAGGCTTTCCTATTTGATAAAACACTTATGATTTTCTTTAAACTGTGTTTTAATTGGGAGGACTAGGCTTTTGATAATCAATCTTAGCCGTAATCCTCAAGAATTTGTCTTCAATCTTCGACCCTGATACTCTTTGATTTGTGATTGACTTACTGTGTTTTGTTGGTGTGTAGTGCTGCGTAGGGATTGTGAGGCATTAATACCTTTGGAGTATTGACGAGGCGCAAAAATTTGAAACCATGGATGGCTTCTATTTAATAAATTGAAGGTGCGGGAATTAAACTCCAGCCTTCGACCCTTTTCTTCGGCACAACAAAAAAAACATATAATCACCCTTACCAAATAATATATTCGGACTTCAAACTTTGTTAAAACCAAGCTGTATAACCACTTTGGGTCACAAAATGTGTTTGCTGACGTGAGGGTCTTTGTGACCCGAAATTTTATGAAATCCACCTTATGGAGCTTATCGGGTCTGTTTTGGGGCCTGCTGACGTCGGTTCAAGTGTGACCTGAAATCCTTATGAATTCTGCCCTATAAAATTTCCCGGGTCCGAATTTCACAAGACTCGCTCCAATCAGTTGCTACCGCGTGGGTGCTGACATGTATGTCGACTAGGCGTTGGGACCACCGGTTCTGTGGGACCGCTGACTATTGTCATGGTCGTGGGGACCAGGGCAACTAATTGTGGGCCGTCGATCTGCAGATCAAATCGACGGTGGAGATGTTTTGAGAAATGTGCCATACCTTAGTCTATCCCTGAGCTCCTTTTGAGTGTGATCATCGTCCGATGAGCCGGCCTCAGATCAGATGTTTCACACGTCAATATCGTGCTGAACCCACGGTCAAATTTTAATGTGTGATGAGAGTGTGTTTTCAAAACTTCTTAAGGCCACGTGTCAGCCTGTGGCATAGATCGCGACCAAACAGGGAAAACAACTTTCCTTTCAAAGGCAGTGCGATGAAAACTGCTCCAGTTTTTGAACAACGACTGACCATGGGGACCACTGGGGCGATTTATTTGTCGGTCGTCGATCTGCAGATCAGATTGATGGTGAGGAGCGATTTAAACTTTGCACCAGCGGAAGCTTTTCAAATCCTGAAAAAACCACAAAAAATTAATATAAACAAACGTTTGATGTGTCAGGATGGTTTTATATATACAAAGTGGATAGGCGCCCGACTGCGGGGCCTTGGTTTATATGCAATGCAATATGATCGGGGGCTATAATATACCGGGCTAATCGGCATCGGAGTTTTTAAACATGACAAACAAACTTATGTGCTCAGATTTTGTGATGCGATAAGTGCTTTATGGGTCTAGCACCTGGTTCTAGGGTGCGGGCATGTGGAGGGGAAGTGGCTTAAAACTTAGCCCAAGGGGGCTTAAGTTTGTAATACAAAAATATGTTTTTTATGAAAATTTTCAAATTTCTCAATGGTTGTGGGGGTTTCGATAAGGCAAAGAAAGGGTCTTAAACCTTATCAAAGGGGTTTTGATGAAGGGGAGAAGGGAGAAAAACGGAGGTTAGTTTTTCAAGTGAGGAAAAGGAAAAAAGGTGATTTTGCAGCAGTTTCTTCTCATGAAATCAGCAGAATTCTAGGGTGTAAAATGGGCACAGTAGGGAAGATTTTGGACAGAGGCATGAGGCCTTCAAGAGTCTTCAAGAGATAACACTTTTTTGCAACAAAATTTGTTCCTTGAAGGCTCCAAAAAATGATTTAGCCACCTTTTGGTATAATCAAATTTTATAGGAGGCTAACATAACCCAGAGCGGAATGGGGTTGCGGAGAGAAAGAATAGAACAATTGTGGGTGTTGCACAGGTGAAATTACATGATCAGGGACTTCCTATACACTTGTGGGTTGAAGCATGCAATACTGCGGTTTATGTGCAAAACCATTATCCTCATAGAGTACTTGGCATGAGTACACCCAAAGAGGCATATTTTGGTAAGAAGCTTGATATTTTTCATTTGAAGATTTTTGGCTCACCTGTTTACATTCATGTGACGAAGGATGCCAAGAAGAAGTTGGAGCCAACCGCAGAGGTTGGGATATTTGTGGGGTACACAGAAACACCCCACAACTATCGTGTGTATTTTCCAGACACTCAGAAGACTGTTGTGCAACGGGATATCAAATTTCATGAGGAGAAAGCCATGAAGTGTTCGCTTGAGAGGGAGCTACACTTGCATGCAGATGAGGAGCTACTAATTCCTAAGGATGAGCCTCAGAATGTGGATCAGCCATAAGAGGAGGTTCATGGAGTGGAAGAAACCACTCAAGTAGTGCCAAATATCAGAGGGCGAAAGCACACTACAGAAGCTGAGTGACTGAATCTTGATGCAGTGCATAATGTAGGAGCACCTACATCACAGCACAGACAGAGACAGTCACCTGATCGGTTTACTGAAAACATGGCTCTGATGAGCAAGCATATCGTGACGGAGCCATCCTCTTTCGAGGAAGCTGTGGAGGACCTTTCATGGGTAGATGCCATGGTGGAAGAGTATGATTCGATTGTCAGAAAGAGTGCATGGGAGATTGTCCCAAGGCCGGAAGGGAAATCAGTGGTGGGTTCGAGATGGATCTACAAAGTGAAGCAGGCAGCTGACGGGAGTGTGGAGAAGTACAAGGAAAGATTTGTTGCCCAAGGCTTTTCACAGATTGAGGGGATCGATTATGAGGAGACCTTTGCACCTGTCGCAAGGTATTCTTCCATACGGACGATTCTTGCTCTCTCAGCGCAGATGGGGTGGCACATTCATCAGATGGATGTGAAGACTGCGTTCCTCAACGGGGTGATTGAGGAGGAGGTGTACATAGAGAAGCCCGAAGGTTTCGAGATCTTCAGCAGCGAGTCGCATGTGTGCAGGCTCAAGAGAGCGTTGTATGGGTTGAAACAAGCACCTCGTGCTTGGTACACACGGATAGACAGTTATTTCACCGGACTTGGATTCTCCAAGAGTGAGGCGGATCCTAACCTATACCAGATTGTGGTGGAGGGTAAGTTGTTGATCATTTTACTTTATGTAGATGATTTGATTTTGACAGGTGATGAACTGTTGATACACTCATGCAAGGTTGATCTTGCAAAGGAGTTTGAGATGAAGGACTTGGGCCTCCTTCATTATTTCCTGGGATTGGAAATTTGGCAGCGGAAGGGTGGACTATTTGTGTCTCAAGGCAAGTATGCCCAGGAGATACTGGAGAAGTTCAACATGCAAGGCTGCAAGCCTATCGACACTCCTCTTCCTGGTGGTTGGAGGAAAGAGGATGCTACATCGGCAGAGGTAGTGGATGCCACTGTTTACCGACAGTTGGTGGGGTCACTTATGTATCTAGTCAATACACGACCTGACATATGCTATGTTGTTAACCAACTTTCACAAGCTATGGTTAAGCCTACCAAGATCTTTTGGAAGTTGGGGAAGCATGTATTGAAATATCTCAGAGGCATATAGGGATATGGATTATGGTACAGACATTCGGATGAGGTGAAGCTGTGTGGCTTCACGGATGCAGATTGGGCAGGGATCCCAACAGACAGAAAGAGCACATTTGGAGGGATTTTCAATATCAGGTCAACAGTAGTTTCTTGGTACAGTAGGAATCAGAGATCCGTGGCACTCAGTTCAGCGGAGGCTGAGTACATGGTAGCAAGTTTGGCTGCATGCAAGGCTATATGGATGAGGAAGATCCTGGTTGGGTTGTTCGGTTCACACTTAGATCCTACTGTGATATATTGTGATAATCAGAGTTGCATTAAACTCTCGGTTAATCCAGTATTTCATGATAGATCTAAACATATTGACATCCGGTACCATCATATCAGAGATTGTGTGCAGTGGAAGATCATGTTACTATCTTACATTCCTACGGAGGATCAGGATGCTGATATTCTAACGAAGGCGCTCACCATGAGCAAATTCGAATACCATAGAGACAGGATCGGGGTGGAAGATAATCCCTATCTTGTTGAGAGGGAGTGTTGAGATTCAACAAGATGATGAGCTTAGTGAAAAGATTCGCCTTCACTAAGTGGGCCCGTAGGCTATTTTTGGCGCAAAGTCTATTTTTAGACATGTCGATCATATTCTATGAGTTGCAGGATGCTATTTGTGGATGGTTGGTCAAGTTGGAAAAATGGATGGACTTCTATTTTTAGACATATTGGGCAGAATCTATTTTTAGATTGCCAGTCTAAAAATAGATATGTCGAATATTATTAGCTCTTAATAATATTTGGACTCTAAACGTTATCTTATTCTCTTGGAGCACTTCAGTTAAGTGCACAGATGTGGCACAGGAGCTGACAGAAGGAATTACGCTATTCCTGAGGGTTAAGTGGAGCTATTGCATGGATACTTCAGTTAGAACTCATGTGACAGAGTTTGGTGGATTTATTGAGGTAGTTGATGGAGTTGTGTTCAGTTTAACTGAGTTAAACATAGTTGAGCTAGTTGTATCTTGTTAGCGCTCAAATCTACCTTAGGCTGAAATAAGGTAAGAAACTGGGGCCACATCAAAGCCAAGCAACTGCGTAGCTAGCCCTACGAGGACAGGAGAGGGCTCTCTCCGGGTCTATCTCGGCAAAAGGTCTTCAAAGGGGCTGAGATGACTCAAAATTGATACTGATTTTAGGCTAGTAAAGAGATAGGAATGTTTGTTTTAAATTTTTTGGGTTTTAGTTGGAGAAATGGGAAAAACAATTTTGGGTTCGGGGATAAGGCCAGATCTTTGCAGAATTCGAGTTGGGGCGAGGTAGGCAGTAGTCTTGATGCTTTTTGATCAGGTGTATGGATGGATCAGAATGATAAGGAGCTAAGGAGGGCAGGGGAGAACAGGAATCCTCTTCAAACTGGCGAAAACATATAAAACTAAACAAATTTAAAGGCAGAGCACTGAAATCAATGGATTCAACCTCATTTACTCATTCATTTAGTTTCAGAATCTAAAGAAGGGAATGGCATACATTAAACATTAAAGAACTTACAAATAACTGAGATAACACACCATCAAAACTGAAAACCACAAGAATCCCAACAGGTGCTGGAAAACCTCTGATCTTTCCTTAGCCAAAATGTAGAAAATATGTACAATAGTGTGCCAAAGTTTTCCCAAGAATCCAACCCTGATAGTGCCTCAAAAATTACATCATATAGACCATCCTAACCCCTTCCCATGACTCTAGGGGTCGAATTCCTCCTTCTAGGAGCAGTTCCAACCAATTCTAAACAAGGAGCTAAAATCTAGGTAGCCAAAACAACCTGCCTCTAAAAGGAAGGAAACTGATTCTTTCACTTGATTTTCACTTTTTTGGGAGTGAATCTTCTAGAATAGGTAAAAGTGAGTCCAAGTTACATTAAAATCACAAAATTACATCAAGACAACTCAAAAATTACATCCACAATCAAAACTGGTCCAACTGGCCGAAATCCTGAGCTGGAAGATGAAAAATTAGCCAATTTTCTCTATGCGCCGCGCGCCTGAGCTCTATGCGTTGCGTGCCTTTAAGCCTTCTTTTGGGGCACTTCCTGGCATCCAAATCAAACTCATGATAGCTTGTTGGAAAGCCCTGGATGTATGCTATCCAACCCAAGTGGAATTTCTCAATTTGGAGCTCATTTGCCCCTCCAGAACTTCATTCTCCCACAAGTACTTCTTGCTGGTGCAAAAGGTGGCAGAAAGGTGATTTTCATGGTGTTTTTGGCCCTTTTGATCATCCAGAACTTAGTGAAATTCTTTGGCCATTTCTGAGAATGCATAAATTACCATGAAAAATCCAAAAATACAAAGTTTTCCTCCATCAAGTGTCCCAATCATAAGCGCGCGTCGTGACGCGCTACGCGTTGGGCTGAAAAACCTGTTTTGAGACCAAAATATTTCAAAATGACAAAAAATTCTCCAAATTTGCTCAAATTTGGAGCGAAGACCATCCATCATGTATCATGTTCAGCCAATGAAGCCTCGGCCAAAATCCGAAGCGGATCAGGCCTCTTTCGCCGTTTTAGTGCTTTGCTCAACCTCCTCTTCAGAATCTTCATTTTTGCTTTGCAGACGTGCATGCGGGCCCAATAATGACCTTTCATGTGACGGAGCATGTCTTTGTCTCTATTGGCCTTCGCCAAAAGCTTCTCCAGATGAATGTTAACATGCATGAGGCAAGTATCTCGATCAGCCGGTGTCATGTCACCAGGTCTCTTCCGGGCCAATTGTCTATCTTCCCGGATTCGCTGCAGCTCTACAAGTGTGTGCTGATCCTCGAGCTGTTTGTTACGCTGCTCCAGGTAGTGTATCACCCACTGAGCTCTCTGCAACTTAACATTCAGCGTGTCAATCTCGGCCTTCTGCTCCTGGATGATCTCTTTCAGTTTCGAGCTAGGAGAGCTCGCATCAACATCGATGAACGTAAAGTCGGTGTCCCGGCCTCCTGAAGGGCCCTCATCGTGCATGGGCCTCTTGCCTCTGTCCTGAATCTGTATCTGTGCTGAAGAAGAAGGCGAGACCCCTTCCACCCCGGGTGGAGATAATACTCGCGCTGCTGATGAAATCAACGAGACCCCTTCCACCCCGTGTGGAGATAGTACTCGTCGTGTAGCTGCAAATAAGGCCTTGTGGCCTCACTGATATGTCACATACACTGAAGCACTGATATGCTCGGTCTCAGGAATGTCAAGCTGGTGTGAAGGCTCTCCCTCATCATGAATTTCCTCGGGAGGCAGCTGCGGCGCTGCAAAGAAGTCACGGGAGATGAAATCCTCCCAAGCAATGCCCTGCTGTGTCAGCTGATGTACCACCATGATTTTGATCAGCGCGTAACGATATATGCTGCTATGCTGCTGTGCTGGGGTCTTCTTCTGTACAATAAATTTCATTCGCTCTATGTTGCGATACATGAAGTATGGAATGCTCATCATACGTACCCTTGTGAAATGCATCAACAAACGTATATGGTACGCATAGAGGCGCGAGAATCTGCCCTCGCAACTGAAATATCGAATGATGAGTTTCATCAATGGTGCAAACTCATCCTTCAAAAATATGAACGGAAATACTTTGCTCAGTTGCCTCATATATCCAGGTCTGATATATGGCTCATAATAGGATTTCTCGAGCTGTTGTCATTTGTTCCATTCCTCTCCTATGTTTGGTATTCCGGTAGCCCGAGAAATGGTCTCTGGTGACACAATGAAGTTTACTCCGGCAAGGTTTACACGGCCATCATGTAAATGTAGAACAAATAGGTGAGCTAACTCGTGATGAAGCTGAGTTTGGGAAATCATCTCACAGTATTGGAAACATAACTGATGCTGAAAACAATCCATTGCAAGTGGACAAGCCTGCAATTGAGCCAAAGATGTAGGCTCCTCCCTGACATGCCTACCACTTTTGCCACTTTTGTGAGACCTCCGTGGCACATTAATCTCTGCTGTGGAATCACTGTCATACTCCTGCTCATAAACTGAATCTGTCTCTGACATGGCGCTGCAATCAAGATGTTTGCAAAATATATGCTGATATAGGTATAGTGAAAACAAGAGTTTCAGTGTATGCTCAAATTCCAAATGTGTCACATGTGTAACAAAGTGTTATAGGAAAGCCACAATGGTAAAGGCTCTGTCAAATGAGTTTGAATGGACAACAGTCACTGCTTGACTACATGGGGTTTGACAAGAGAATAGGAAGGAGTATAATGTAATGTAGGACAAAGAAACAACCCTTGAAATGATAGTTAGGCTTGTCAATGGAGAATGGGAATAATGAAAATGGGACTGTGTTTGTCAATGGAGAATGGGAATAGTGAATATGGGACTGTATTACAATATAAATGATAAATAGTGTGGCAATGACAGTGGTAATGACAGCAGTGATTTCATAGCAAAGAGAGAGTTTGAGGCTAAAGTAATAAGCAGGGACACCACTGACAGCAGATGATATGAACACATGTATCAATAACACAAGTTTGGAAACCCCCTTAATATCACTAACATTTGTTTCGAAACCCTAAGAAGTGAATTTGCAATGAACCTAGGGTTTGTATTTCACCACATCAAACACTTGTTTTTCCATTTTCGAAATACCATAACATGTCCATGATTCACTAAGTAAGCATGAGTAACTTACTTGCAAGAAAAATGAGGTAATTTGGCATGAATCTGGGCGAAGGAGTAAAAATTTTCGGCCCTGAAACTCTATGCGTCGCGCGCTTACCCAGTGCGCCACGTGCGGTATGTGCGTCGCACGCGTGCAAAATTGCACAGGCCTGTGAAGCCCAGTGCGTCGCGCGCCTTATGTGCATCGCGCGCCTCCTGTGTGCGCCGCGCGCACTTCCACTTCACCTCTACGGCTCTGAAAACAAATTTTCGCCCTTCTACTCTCCAATTCGACCATTTGCTTTGGGAATTTGTGAAAATGACTTGTCCTCCATGGTTTATATGGGTTGAAAAATAGCTCATAAGAATCAGATTTGATTTAAATTTTCTCCATAACCCACTTTCTAATGTTTGGCAATCTTGGCACTTTATCATTTATTGCAATTCTGTCTTTTGGCTTTCCACTGTTTTTCTGAGTCTTGGACTGATGAAACTGATTTGATTTTGCAGGGATTTTGGCATTTTGACGTCAGCAAAGACCAGAGGCTTGCTTTGAACTTCTTATGGTGGAACAAATACATTATTATTACAAAAAATAAATTTGACAGTTTCTAGTTCAAAACATAGTTTTGGACTAGAAATGTCTTCAAATGTTTTTGAGAATAAAATATGAAATAGGAACCTTTTCGAAACCAACCTCATGGCCTGTGGGCTTTTATTACATGTATCAAAAGACTGAAAACCCTAGACTCTAGGACTAAAGACTCTTGTTGACAAAAACAATCATTTATGACCATGAATGACGTGACCTGAACTTCAATGATTTTTGAGGAATTTTTTAATTAGCCCTGAAGGTACAAGCATGAGGAAATACAAGACGACCAGACCCTCTCGTCAGTTAATGGCATTCCCCTAGCGAAATGCAACGAAGTGGAGTGAGCGAGACACCTAAAAATGATATGCAAAAAGCGAAATGATCTCTGACGGAGGGCTGTAAGGACCGACTCTAACGATATCTAGTCTAACTGATTGATACACTAGTGAGAGTGGTGTTAATTAATTATTTAATTAATTCACTAAATAATAACTCATTAATCAACTGAATAATACATCAGTTAACTACAGTGCATGGACAGTTCAGTGGAGACCAGTGGAGAGGTAGGTAAAAGAGCAAGTGCGACTATCAGTTGTGACTATAGTGATGTATTGATTGCATCCAACACTTAGTGGAGATTCCAATGAGGATTATGGAGTACAATCCAGGTGGATTCGAGTTCATTCAGAGCCATTCTTCAGCAGGGATTGGGCAGTAGAGGAAGGCTAGCAAGTGGCAGAGATCGGTGCATGGATTTGCTAGATCAGACCTGATTAGTGTGTAGCGATTATATTGTACTGAGAGCTTGAAATGTTTAGATTTGTATGAGGATTGTTACATGATCTCTATGAAATATATTATATACATATATTTGGGGTTTCTAGCTTCAGGCTTCCCCGTTAAATCACTGTGTTAATGTGTGTGAAATTTTATGGGTTCATGTGTGCATTGCAATTGATTTAATTTCCGCCTGTGATGATCAATGGTGGAATAGAATCTGTATTGTGCATGAATTCAAATAGTGTGTGATTAGGAGAATCTTGGATATATAACGCATTAGTTATCTACATGTTTGCTCTAAGCACTCTAGCGCGTACTGCATATACGATCTATTCGCTACATGTAGTGTAATGGTGCCAGCAAGTTTAGCGATCATGAAAAGGATAGTTCTCAAAGGAAAATCTCTGAAATCATGGATGTTTTTTTTTCCATATTTGCTAGGTTCTGCCCCTGGATAGCAGTACTGTATAATATAATCCCTCACTGTCTCTCCTCCAACGGTATACCCTAAGAGTGAAATGGGAAAACCTCTCCTCGACAAACTTGTGAGAAAATACACATCTTCAACTGTTATGGGAACCACTTGGTTCTTAATATGAAATACCTCTATCGCTGGATCCCATGATTGAACTTAGAACTCCAAGAGTTCCATTTTTTTCCTCATTCCTAACAATTTGAAGTACTTAAGAAGTCCACAATATCTTAGGGCTCTTACAGTACCCAGATCATTTAAGGCAATCATATCTTGTTCTTCATGTTCTCTTTCCCTCCATGTAATCGTCATTGTAATCTGATGGAAACCTGAAATACAACCATAAGATGCATTAGATTCTATTCATTGCAAAAAAACTAGGAAAATTTTGGGCACAACATAAAAATAAAAAACTTGAACTGCACCCAATGCACTCCCTAACAAGAGACAGTGCATTGCGCATGCAAGTACCCTTCATTGTACCTTCTATGCAATGTAGGTTTCGACATTCATGGGTGTGTTGCCCTCAATTTGGGCAGAATTTACCCTAGGGGTCTTAAAACCCTAAAAATTTGTAGAAATTGGAGATTAAATGAATACCAAAGGAAAGAGGAGGTTCATGGTAATAACCTGGATCAAACAACGATGAAATACATCTACAGAAATGACCGCAATCAACGATTGAAGTTCGGGGGAAAAATCTGGTTCCAAGCTCTAAAATGCAAATGGTAACTATGGAATGATAAAAATGAATAGTGAAACTACTTTTAATAGTCATTTAATTATTTACAAATTAAATTTATTGCTATGACTATAGTTTTATTATGTTTTTTTTATCATGAAACAAGTATTTTTAATTCATTTGATGTTGTTCTGAACAGGAAATACAACTGATGAACAAATTAGTCGTGCAGATTTATTCAAAGAATGACTTGACCACAAAGCATACTTTTCCTCCTTATTTTTCGAGCTTTGTCAAAAATGAAAAAGGATTTTAAGCGCACTTTCATCTCTTTTTTGAGCTTCGATAAAAATGAAAAAGGAACCCCTACAGTCTTCTTTCAGCTCTTTTCAGACTCCGATAATGTGAAAATATTGTCGAGCACTTGTCTTATCGAGCTCGTAAAAGTAAATGAATAGATATCTACTTAGTATAATTTTAACCCTTTTCTAGACTGAGATAGATTATTTATGAAAAAGGAATACCTTGTTTAAACATGACCAAAGAGGTTTTCTCAGATATTATTTTACACTTTCTTGGGTCTGAGTGACAAATCTACGAAAAAGTACTTATGGAGTTTTCTTTTGTCCTCTTTTTCAAACTCTCTAAGTATGAAAAAGGACTGGGCTATCATGGTCGTTAAGCTCGTTAAAACATAAAATAGAGATGGGCTTGTCAATCATGGCAAGAATCAAGTTTCATTCATTGCTAGACTCATTAAATTATTAAATTGTGATACTTTATTCACCCGAAGGGTTGAATTATAGATCAAGAAAATGTTATCCTCCTCAAGCTTGTTAAAAAATAAAGAGGTACTGGTCGATAAATGACCGGGGAAAATTTGGGAAAAATGAGCAAGAATTCTTTATGGTAGCAAGTCGCTCTTGAACATGACACTTCCTTCACTCCATTTCTATGACTATTTGGGTTGGGTAATCTTCTTGACGGTTCATTCACACATATGGTTCATCATACCTTCACTTTGGTTTTGGGTCAATGTTGCCAACTTATCACAGTGTTGCCGATATGTTAAAGAGCAGTCATTCAGTGAATACTTCATTCTTCTGTAATACTCACAAGCCTTCATTCTCATGACCGTCATCCCTAAAAATTGCTATATCAAATCATACCCTTGTCTCCGAAATCAGTAACTCTTGTTTCGCAATAAGGTGAATTTCTGTCGACGACAAATCAATATCCAGGAAGTTCGCTTAGAAACATCAGATTCCAGTACCATGAGGCTTGTTACAGCATCGACAAGACCCTCGCTTCCAGACCTTTGACCGAAAGATTTTTTTTTCCGTTCAATATCAAATCATCTATTCACGCCTTATGAAATGTACTGTAGTACCTTGAGGGGCATTAACATTAATGGTGGTTCTCTCGCGTTTGTTAACAACTCACATCATTGGCTGGTAATCAAACGATGTCTTTCCATATTCGACTACAAATCGTATATTCGCATGGCTAGACTTGTACCCGAATGATTGAGTGAACGAGATAAGAATACCCCAGATCTAGTTTCATCCATCCGGGCTGCGATTTCAAAATTTTTTTACACATCATATGTACGGTGACCTTACATACATATTGTCATCCAAACATGGGCCTATATCTATAGGCATGTCTGCATTTGGGCGACATTCCATTGAAGACGAATTTTTGAATTATGTACATGTTATTAGATTGTTTATGTGATGAACATGGGAATGCCTACCCTTAGAAATTATGATTAAAGAGGATATATCATGATGTAATGTATTGTAAGATTGATGTAGGTGACCACTCTGCTTCATCTCCAGCCCATCATAGTGTAAAACATCTCAATCAAAAGTTATTATTATTATTTCGACTTCATGCTTGAGGGGGAAATTTGTTATAGGTCAATTTAGGCACCATTCCCAATGACCTGGTTAACTGGGCATCATCTCCAGGACCAATGATTAAGGGTCTATAATTTCCTATCATTTCAAGTTGCTACATGCCCTAAGACAGGAACAAGAAAAATCAAGCTAGAATTTCATCAAGCAAAGGTTTCCAAAGTTTGAAGCTTACTATATATCATATGAGAGCTCACCCAAGTAGTCTCTAAAGGGGTTAAGTGCGTTCCATATGTAGGTATCCCCATGCAAGGCTGTTATGCAAAGCACTTCCCGAAATTCACAGGTGCGTTGGTCACATTGGGAGTGAAATTATCATAGTTCCGAAATCTCCACTTGGCCAATGCCTTCTAGAAGAGTTCACATGTGTCAAGCTTCGAATCCAAGTGTCCATTTGACATCCAAAATATTGGGAACATGTCTTTCCTATTATTGGAAAGTCATTGATTGCAAAACAGCCTTCAGTTCATCTATAAATTGAGCACAGATCTGAGTGCTTGAGGAGGAATAATTTGAGTAGAGAGATGCTGGTGAATTTTCAATTGAGAGTTAGATTTGTGTAACAGTTGCTGGAGAGATTTATACTATGGTGAGGCTTGGGGACATTACTGGAAGGGTCACTTTGAATCAGTCACTTGGTTGTAACCTCTCCTTCTATCATTAATAAAGAGTACAACTTATTTTTCCCTATATGCATCTGTATTGGCTTTGTTTTTCCATATTACAAGATTTTAGTTGATGTATATGGTTTATACTTTACTGGTTTAGCAAACTAACTTGAATAGACATCTGTATTATTGCATCTTCTACTGTTTTAGTGTTCTTTCTTGCAGAAAGCAGTTCACACAAACCACTTGAATTTTAAGCTACAATGGAAGCGACAAAAGGAGCCATTTAGAAGCACTTGGATCACAAGTAAACTTCTAATGCTTTCTATGTGTCTGTTCTTAGTTAGGATAAATAGTCGTATAGTCTTTAATATATTTTTATAGACTAGCACCTATCTAGGGAAGCATGTTTTATCGATAATTCACAATTATGGCTCAACACTGCCTCTTGGCTAGATTCATTGAATTTACCCTACTGACACCTTGCATAACAATAAAACATCTATCTTAATGAGAAATTGACAGCTATCCTACTTGACAATCCTTTTCCTAATAGGACTCAAACTATTCATTATTACATTAACAACCCTATCTCCTAAAAACAATTACATCTTTGACAACTATGCCTTCACATGTTTGAATAGGGTGTGATGGGACTCATCACTACATGACATCTTAATTGACCTCCTCTAAAACTAGAAACAAACCCTGTTTTTTAGGAAAACTGGTCCTTATCTTCAACGAGGGGTTTAGCTGATAAGTTGGCCTCATCACATGGTCTTTAAGTTTTGGATGACTACTAAAAAAATCCCTTGAACCTTAGAAAGTGTCCAGCTGTCCAAAAGTGCACAAAAACCTACTCATATAGCTTCAAACCGATACGCTACGAAAGTATGACAATTTCGTAGCATACTTTTGTAGCATTACAAACATGCCTTAATACTTCAATCTTTCTGATTCTTTTCTCCTGCATGATGTTCATTATGCCTTAATACATATTCCATGCCATTTTCACCTCATGTAAGATCCTAAAACTGATTCAAAATGAAAAAGAAAAGCTATAGTAGTTTCGTAGCATTTTCCTGTTCTTCAAACCTAGGAACGCTACAAAACTGCTGAAAACAGTGAAAATTCCAGAATTTTGTGTAGCTTAAAAAATATACCTTCTAAGTGAAAAAACCTTGTTTCTAACATGCCATTAGCCTTCAAAATCATAAATCATCTCACACTATGTTTCTTGAGGTATTTCTTCCTTATTGATGATGAGTTGAGAAATTGGCTCCTCAACTACTATCATTTTAAGGCCTTTTCTTCTCCAACTCTTCATGAATTAGTTCAAGCTATTCCTGAAGGTATTTAACCTGATCCTTCAACTTCCTATCAGTATATTTCAAACACAAGTTCATTTTCCTGACATGTTTCACCTCCTTCCTCAATGGCATGGTCCATTTGATAAACTGCTGTGTATTATCTAGCGTCTTGGAAACACTGTCAACCTGCTCTTCCCAAATCTCTTTCATCTTTTCAAAATGAAACTTCTGGAAATTTTTTTTCTAGTTTCTTTCTTCATAACAAGAATCTCATTGTTGGCCAACTTCAACTGTTCCTCAGGGAGTTCAAACTCTGTTTTTTCCATTATTTTCTCTTTTCCTTTCTTTGATTTGCTAACCGTATCTTTCTATGCAAGTGATGAAAGATCAATGATGTATTTGGTGGCTGGAATTTGTCAACATGTGGATGAACCTCTTAACTACTCTCTAATAGCTTTCTAGCATGCCTTTTCATGTGCTTTCTTGCTTGGAACATAAAACCTGCATCTTCTCCTTCAAATTCTAGTTTCTTTGAAGACTTGGCTTTCTTTAGTTTCTATCCACCTTCCTCTATATCCGTAGTTTAGACTATAGGAGTCTCTTCTATGTCAATGGCATGTAATATGTCTTCTAGATTTCCTTTAGCTATTACTCTATCTTCCACAACCACTGTTTGACTCCTTGTCATCATTTTGGTTCCTCGTTTACTCATAGCTTGTTTTTTTTTTGCAGGTTTGACCACTTTGTATTTCTGTTTTGCAGGTGGGACATTGGGTGTATCAAAACTCTGCAATTTCTCTATTTCATCATGATTGGTTCACTTGGATCTACTCTTATTGGTTCACTTGGTTCTGCCACCAATGGTTCACTTTTTTCTACTACTAAGGGTGATGGGATTCTCCTAGGTTTAGGAGTTCTTGTAGGAGTAAGAGCATCCAACCAAAAACCACTAACAAACAAAAATGAAGACCAGTATCTGCCTAGTCTTTGGAGCTCATATAAAACCAGCAGTTTAATTAAACCATGATGAAACAATGGAGTCCCACTCCCTTCAGATTTTTCTTGGACCTTGTCTACCATTTTTTATAAACTTCTATGTAAATAGAAAGGCAGATCAAGAGATATCTTACTAGTAAAGTGTAGGAGTAGCTTGAAATGGTATGAGTAGACTTTATGATATATTCCTTCACAAGTAAAATACTTTTGGATGATGAGTGGCAAGTTTGAGTAGTTATCCTTCATGGAGCTCCTTGGAATGGCATTAGTAAGGTCCATTTCACTTTTTGTAGGCTTCATAATCTCTTTGCACTACTCCATGTTGAACTTGAACCCTTTGAACCACTTATTCTATCCCCTTGGAATCCCTGTTGCTGTTGCAATGACCTCTGGTGTAATGGAAAGATTAATCATACCCACTTTGGTAGCTGTTCCACTGAAGTTTAAAGCAAATTATTTGGAGACCTGTACATGGTAGCCTTGTAATATTTCACAAAAATGTAAGCATCCTGTCCTTCTGAAGACTTCTACAGCTGTTGGGTCTTCATTGATCAGATTCATATATACTATTTCATATCTCAGACATTGGCCACCCTTATTTTTCCTTCTTTTTTCTTCCATGGTTTCTTTAATGCCTTCTTAGTCTTGCTTGATAGTTTTCAGGCTCACTTGATTAGTGATATTTTTAAACCTTTGAAAACACCAGCCACATCTTTGGCTCAATGAAATAGCTCTCCAGAGCTCGATATCATGCGAAGAAGAAATGAAGAATGATAAATGATTTAATTAGGAAATATTTTTGAAGTTTGATGTCCACTCATAATACAATGATGACTCATACATGCCTAAAATGGTGATGGTGACTTCAGACCTGACCATGTACCTTGATCTTATCCCTCAATGGCTCGAATGGTATCTAACTTACCCTTTCCCAACGATATTCTGACACCTAATAGCTAATCTGAAAAGAGAGACAGGAAACCACACTTTGTAGCATGTTTAGTGTAAATCTGGAGGTTTTCACTACGAAATTATCAGTAGTTTTGTAGCGAAAAGTGATATGTCTCAGTGTATTTCGCTACGAAACTGTGTTTTCTTGGCTAAAACGACTATTTTGGTACAAAAATCTTGGGAATTGAAATCTCTCAGAAAATTATGAGTGATGTGACATGAGGGGATTTGAAAGTGAGTGGGTTTGGACCTTAGGGTAAGATTAAAAAAGAAAAAATTAAAATTTTCCTTGACCAAGTACATAAAAAATGAATCCTACAACCCTATCTTTGACACATGAACCTATATAACTTTGTCAAATGATGCTCTAGTTTTTTGGTGATAATAGACACCATATGATTATTGACCAATGATGTAAGCCATTAACAGATGCGATATAAACCACCGATGATGTTAATGGATATCAAGATACTACAGTAAAATCCGTATGGTGTGAGTAAGTGAGTTAATGTCAAACACCACAAATAATATTTTGGTCGATGTCCAATGATGTAAACCTATCACCAAGAGCGAGGAAACTTTCTATTGATGTATTCAAGCAACAAAGTACTAAAGGGATGTTTCTATGTCAACTTCCTGGATGATGTGTTGACGTGGAAAGGAAGTGACCCATCACAAGAGGGCCTTGATGTATCCCCCATCAGCGACACAAAATGGTAATAATGATTAAGATAGAATGATGATGATACAAAACTAGATTAGGAAGAGGAAAACATTGAATGAAGGCTTAAGATTATTACGACATATATCCATTGAAATGACTTCTCTTGAACACATAACGACACTGAATGGATTTGGAAACATTAAACCAAAACCAAAATGGAGGATCTGAAAAGGTAAGATGAACCGAATGAAAATAAGATTACCCAACCCAAGAACGACAAAGGGGAAGTGGAAGTGTGTCATGTTCAAGAGTGACTTTTTTCCATTAGAAAAATGGAGTTCCTTATTTTCCCAATTTCCCCAACCATATTTTTCAGTACCTCTTTATTTGTTAACAATAACATATGCTTGATATGTAAGTTCAACCTTCAAATGGATCCCTCCAAGTTTTTTTAACGAACCCTAAGAAGGAGTGGTTCAACCTTGTCATGTTCGAAAATTACATCGTTGTTTGATGTTTTAACGAGTCCAATGGAGGTAAAAATTGACATCATTTTCATGTTTAAAGAGTTTGAAAAAGAGACGAAAAAGAAAAATCCATACGTTCCTTTTCGTAAATAGTCCCTTGAGTGTGAAAAGGCAGAAAAAAATACTCAAGAGAACCTCTTAGCCATGTTTGACTAAGGTATTCCTTTTTTGTAAATAGTCCATATCAGTCCGAAAAAGGGTTAAACTTATACTGAGCAGACGTCTTTTCATTTACTTTAACGAGTTCAAAAAGACAAGTGGTCGACAATATTTTCATATTTTGGGAGTCTGAAAAAATTTGAAAGAGGACTGCAAGGGGTTCCTTTTTCATAAGTTTATAGAGCCCAAAAAAGAGATAAAAGTATACTCCCTAGTCAAAATAATCTGTTTAAAGCATGATAAAACACCATTAACATTTTTTGACCTGATATAAACACCACAAAAGGATTAAACATACTTGTTTCATAGTAAAAATGAAGCATATATAGGTCAAAACATTAAAATTTAATAAAATAATGCAAAAAATGACCATAAATACTAAAAATGACTATTCATTTTTACCATTTAACATTTACCTTCAATAATGAGAGTTTCGGAGCACTTTTTCCCGCGATCTTCTACAACTAATTGTGGTCAATTTGGTGGACCATTTTGAGTACCTTTCTCTTTTATTTGATGGTCCTTTTTTGTGATTTCATAGCAAATTTTGAGGTTTTGAGGGCCCTGGGTTTCTAAAACATGCCCTAGGACCAATGCACCCCCCTTGTGTCAAGATATCCATTGCACCTAGGCAAACTATCACTACTGGGAGTTGTGAAATGCTTTAGTTTTAACTACATGGGTGCATTGGGCACAAAATGCTCAATAGTTTATCAATTTTCCCTCTCTTTTTTTCATTCAGATTTTTTACATGAAAAGAAGCCTAACAAATATTTTGTTGATGTTTCAGGTGTTCTTTAGCACAAAATGACATTCATTTGGATAGAAATAGAACATGAAGATGAAGATTTGACTGAAGAAAATGATCCTGCCACTATCCAGCACTGAAAAACTGTATATTTTTTAAAATCTTCTAGCTACTTGATTTGAGGCAACAATTGGAGTTGTTGAAATATATTGTTCGTTCATGGGATGTTCAAGTACATGCGTTCAAGTTTGGAGAACATCTGCTTGAGATAAAGGTAGATGATATCTATGTTTTGATAGGTTTATCCAAGAGGGGTGCCCCCATATCTCTCTTAGGCGGGAGGAGTGGTGGGGAGACCATGAAAGACTATATCAACACCTATTGCAGACCTCAACCCCAACCTACTAGGGATGTAAATGTCAATATCAAAGATGTGACACAGTTACCTTTGAGAACGATCATATTTATCATCATGAGATTGGCAGGTAGCTCGACACTCCATATAGCGAGTTGATCGTACATGCAATATGGGATAGATTTTCTAGAGCCAAAAATGTTCAACTGGAGTGAGGGTGTCCTGGTTAATATGAAGGAAAAACTAACCAAAGAGAAAGAGGAGAAGTTGAAAAACTTTGGTTATTTTTCAATCTTAGTCTCTTTTGCTTTAGAGTGGGTGCCACTACTTCAACCTCAATAGGTTATACTCGAGCCAATTGATCCGAGGGTACCATGGATGAGGAACTGGATAGATCATACGGCCCAACATGCAGGTCTATCGACGATCAATTTTTCACCAACCTTATTTGGATGGATGCGTAGAAAATTATTCACGATCAATGATTATCCTTACACAGGGGTGGATTTCTGCGGTGATCCCGAGCTCTTGCTTCCTTAGGGTGAGCAATGGGATGCTTCAGGTAAAATATTTCGACCATTAATTTTTTGAAAGTTTTATAATTTTTTTTTTGATATTTCCGAGACTAAACTATTTGATTTTTCATGCATATGTTGGACCATTTCGACTAGTGTGTGCATCATATATCCTTCGTGTAGGAGGGAAAACACATGAGGAGGTAGTGGTACCAATACAAGCCGTTGCGGTAGGACGATATGCACTACGAGATCTTGAGGTAGCTAATATCCTATGAGAAATGGAATGCCATATGGAGGGATTAACTCATGGGGTTGATGTGACCATAGTTGATTAGGTTCCCATGCGACTTCAATGGCACACTATCGGTGGATTACTGTGTAAGATGGCTTATGTAGTGTCTTTTTATCATGAGCACCATTGATTAGTATACTTAGATATTTTCATGTAGTTTTTCATATGGGTGATGTAGCCATATGGGTCCTAGGGCATAAGCTTTGAAAAACCAAACTTTACACACACACACATACACACACATGTTTTCAGTGTTTCCTGGTTACTATTATGCATTCAATATTATGTGATGTGAATTGAAATTTATTTACATTCGTTGCAAATATCTATCTAAAATGAGATTAGCTAGGACATCTTCTAAAGTGTTTAGATTTCTAGAAATATGATCATAATGTATGAAATCGAAATGTATTTCTTGAAGACGTACTCTCAAAACCATGTGAAGGATGTCGAGATTTCTAACCGGATAGACATTCGAAAGTTGTAGTACTATGAGTTGTGAGTCAAGTCTAATAAATAAACAACAGATGCCTTGTGAAATAGCATCAGATAGTAGCTCAACCACTGCACTATACTCAATGATGTTGTTAATCAAGCGACCAATGAAAATCCCTTGCCAGGAAAAAATTTACGGGCGAATTTTAGCCCAAGGGCGAAATTTAAAGGGTTTTAGATTTTGGAGGGGAGATTTTTTTATATAAAACCATTTTTTAACTTTTTCTATAGTTAGCCCCAAAATTATTTTGAAAATAATTAATTATTATGTTTTAGCCCAAAAAAATAGGAGCGCATAAAACATGAAACTCTAGATTTGCCTCTTGGTTTACTGGTTTGGTCTGTTTTCAGTTGCATTCGCCCCTGATTTGCTGGGTTGAAGGGTTTTGGAATGGAATTCGCCCCCAGTTTACGCTGATGATGAGGGAAATGGAGCCGATTTACTGGGTTGGAGGTTTTTGGAATGGCATTCACCCCCAATTCTGTTTTCATCAATGATGAGGGCAATGGAGTCAATTTACTGGGTTAGAGTGTTTTGGAATGGAATTAGCCCCCAATTTACGCCATTTACGCTGATGATGAGGGAAATGGAGGGTTTTGGGTTGCATTCGTCTCCCATTTTCTAGCTTGGAAAGTTGGAGGGTTATTAGAATGGCATTCACTAATTGAATGGTTATTGGAATGGCATTCGCTGATTGAATGAGTGTGGAACATGAGAATTTTCAAGAGAATGTTTATTACATGAGATGTATCAAGATTTACCAAAGAAAAGGATGACTGAGGACAATGCAACCTTTCAAGAAGAACAGTTGACTATAGGGTCAAATTATGGAACGTGGTTGGTATGCCAATGTCATGGACTCTAATGATTGGAGGATATGCATAGAAGTTACGGGGTGAGAAGGCCATTGAGATGTTTCTCCAAATTCAAGGGAAAGGATTAAAACAAGATTAGATCACTTTCTCTATTGTTCTTAGTGCTTTCTCCAGCCTTAGAAATCTAGAATATGGTAAGCAGATTCATGGTCATATTATTCAAGTTAGATACGAATCAAATGAGTTAATAAGGAATACTATTGTTGATATATATGAAAAATGTGGAGATATGGAGGATGCACAACTCACGTTTCACACAATGCCAGAGCAAGATGATGTTTCATTTAATTCCTTGATTGCTGGATATGCTTGGCACCAACACAGGGAGGATGCCTTGAGCCTTCATAGCCAATTGCAAAAGAAAGGGGTAGATGTATCTGCGTTTACCTTTGCAGGGGTTCTCAATGCATGTGCCAAACTCCTAGCTCTTAATAGGGGCAAAAAAATCCATGTTCATGTCATTCTAAATGGATATGAGTCGACCATATTTGTGGGGAATGAACTTGTTGATATGCATGTAAAAAGTGGGAGCATTGACAATGCAAAAAAATTATTCGTTGAAATGCCTGAACGAGATGGAATTTCATGGAATGCAATGATCATGGGATATTCCCAACAAGGGAACATAGAGAAGGCCCTGATGTTATTTCAACAAATTAAAGGAGAAGGCATGAAGCCTACCAACTTCACGTTCACGAGTGTTCTTAGTGCATGTGATAATTTGCAATCCCTCAGATAGGGGAAACTAATTCATTCCCAAATCATCAAAACAAGATTTGATTCTAGTGTCTTTGTGGGAAATGATCTAGTTGATATGTGTGCCAAATGTGGGGAATTAGAAGAAGCATACTCAATATTTGTGAGAAGACCTAACCGTAATGTCATCTCATGGACTACAATGATAGCAGGCTATGCACAAAAAGGACATAGTGAGGATGCCTTTAAATTATTTCAAGAAATGGAAAGGAGAGGTGCTAAACTAGACCGGGCCACCTTTGCAAGCATTCTTAGAGCTGCTGCCACTATAGCTGCCTTGGAAGTAGGCAAGCAAGTTCAAACCCATAATTTTAAAACTGGGTTTGTAAAAAATGTATTTGTTGGAATTTCTCTCATTGATATGAATTCCAAATGTGGAAGCATAGAGAGTGCACTCCACGTGTTCAAAATAATGCCTGAGAAGAATTTGATTTCATGGAATGCTATGCTTGCAAGATTTTATCAGAACGGGTATGGCAAGGAAACACTCCAACTATATGAAGAAATGTTACGTTCTAACATGAATCCAGACTAGGTCAATTTCATTAGTGTTCTCTCTACATGTAGCCATGCTGGACTAGTGGGTGAAGGTTATCAATATTATAATTCCATGAGTCAAGATCATTTTCTAACACCAAGAGAAAATCACTATGCCTTCATGATCGATCTTCTTGGTTGTTATGCATGGATGGATGAAGTAAAAGAATTCTAATGAGATGACATGTGAATCTGATGCTATTATTTGGTTGACACTACTTGGTGTGTGCAGAATTCATGGAAACATTAGTTTGGGAGAACATGCAGCAGATTACCTTTTCAAGTTGGAACCAAAAAATGCAGCACCATATATATTACTTTCTAATATATATGCCGCTGCTAGTAGGTGGGAGGATGTATCAAAGGTGAAGAAAATGATGAATGACAGGGGAGTTAAGAAAGAAACAACACATAGCTCGATTGAGGTTGAGGCTAGAGTGCATGCCTTTCTTTTAGATAATACATTGCACCCGCAAATTAAGGAGATTTATGAAACATTAGATAAATGGGATGTGTAGATGAAAGTAGATGGTTATGTGCCAGAGAAACGTTTTGTGTTGCATAATGTGGATGAGGAACATAAAGAAAAGTGTTGCATTGGGCTTATCAGCACCCCTTCCTAGAAAAACTAGCAGTTGCATTTTGAAAATAACAATATATTTATTTTTCTGAATATATTTTGTTTGCATTTTGGCATGATTAGCAATGTCAATAGTTAGATTCAGTTAATGTAATTGCAGGGGTTTTGTGAAATGGAATTGTGCTTCCCGTAAAATGTTTCCAATCAGGGTTACTAAATGGATGTGTTTGCAAGTGGATTTAACCCCTATTATCCTTTAAATACAATGATAAAAGGATAGAAACTTAAAATATTAGAAGCTTATTTTTTTGAAGTAAATGTTAGAATTCTCCCCAAATTGTTGAAACCATCAAGGGAGGCACTGGTGAAACTCTTCCATTTGGTATTTCATGTTCTTATGTGTTTGAAATTTCTTGTTTACTGATTTGTCTTCTATTATTGCACACACTGGTGACTGCTCCTCAACTTGCCTAGAAAATATTAATTTTCATTAGATATCTGGAAACATGGAAATGTAATGTGTTTATGTGAAAATGATGTTTCATGGAAAGTACTGCTTGTAGGTTGTTCTCTTTTTCAGTTTGTCCATTCTTTTCAAAACCATATTGTGCATTGATTGTGGAATTTTCTTTTTGTTATCAAGTGTATTAGGTTTTCTTCATGCAACTATATTTTTATATTACGCTTGCTCAATTTAAGCTCATTAATTGAGAAATTTTGAGTGAGATACCATTTTCTCTTTGTACCTCCTAGTCTACCCTTGACTATATGTGGTGCACTTGTTTCTTGGCTTTGCAGTTATGTTTTCCAGGCTGCATAAGGTTGACTGCCAATGGCATTATAAAAAATGTCAAAGCACACAAATAATGCAGCATGCACAGATTGAAGCATTCTAGAATTAGTGGTATTTTGGGATAACAAGAGAGCACCTTCAGAAGTTGAATTACCTTTTGGATGGTGGTTTACAGCAGAAGTCTCATTCATTATAACCACGGTTTTATCCTAATGGTCACTATTATTCACTTTCATATGATGATGAAAGTACAATTGATATTGAGGCTTTCCCTAGATGTGGGAATGCAAGGCTTGTTTATGACTGCACCAATGAAAGTTTCCAAAAGAAAAAATACCAGACAGTTAGAGAGTGTCGGGATTGTACATTTTGTATTGCACGTTGTGACGAGTGTGGAAGGTGTATTGATGTTAGTGAATGTGAAGAAAATTTTTGTCTCGATATGCTTTGTGCTGACTGCGTGCAGGCTTCTCAACTACCAAGAATCAGAAGAGCTCCCCTGTGGTAAATACACATTATCAAAATTTTAACTTTACTTTAGGCTTCAATGGTTTTGGGATATTATTTTCTTGTAATTTGGGCCAAAATTGATTTTTCTGACCCTATCTCAGGGAGTTGTTGAAGACAAAGAAAAAAGATCGTTATTTTTGTGTGTTTTGAGGTGTACATATTAGTTTTACTTAATTTCAGAATCAAAGTTATATCGAGGAAAACAAATATGAAGAAATGCTATTTCAATTTTCATGAGAAGAAGCCAACAACAGTTTTTCATTTGGGAGATTTGGGAGAATGTTGGCTGATATTTCAAGCCTTGTTCATGAGAAGGCTATTGAACAGTAAAGTCGCATGTGGCTTGGCTTTATATCACACTAGATAATA
Organism: Pinus albicaulis; assembly: GCA_034641835.2. Lineage (NCBI taxonomy): Eukaryota > Viridiplantae > Streptophyta > Pinopsida > Pinales > Pinaceae > Pinus > Pinus albicaulis. Next base: position 524,888,569 of record CM076582.1, read on the forward strand.
GTTGTAAATTACATACATTTATTATTTTGAAAAAAAAGTTGTACAGGAAAATAAGCTTCTTATGGGTCTAAAGAGAGAAACAATGTCTACCTCCAAATATTGTGGTGTGTTTGGTGGGCTGTGCTATGTTAGAACTAAACACAACCAGAAAGGTGGCTTTCTTATAATAATGGAGTGTTGTTTATGGTAATATCAAGACCAAGATCATATTACTCCGGTACAACACGATGATTGCCACCTGTTTTCTGGGAAAATAGAATAAATCATGATGTACATGATTAACCCACTCAGCCACAAACATCAAGTGTATTTTATGTCAAAAAATCTTCATTTGTATCTATATTGTAAAAATGTGAATTCTTTTGTACATATTTGGTGAGTCACCAAATTGATCAATTGGGATTTTTTTTTTCGGCCATATAATATTTTTGTGTTCGAGTTGGCTAGAATCTCATATCCATATATCTAATTTTTACTATTAGCTACCAAGATGTTATATTGGTTGCTGGGCTATCTTTTGAATTTTGATAGTTTGATGCCAGGTTAAGGGAAATGAAAGCTATAGTGAAAATTCTTGTAAAGTGTGAAGTTTCTTGGTATGCATACAATAGTTTTTGTTGTTCGTTACTTTCTTGTATTTTTAAGATTTTTGACAGGGGTAGTTGGAAGATAAGATTACTCAAGAAATAAGTGTATGTCTAAGGTGTGATAAGCAGCAGAAATTTTTTCTCAAAGTAAAAAAAAGAAGCTTATTTGAGAGACTAAACTTCTGTGATAAGGATAAACTTCTTTGAAGTAATATGGATAAGGATGTTATTATTTTCGGACTGGCATGAATTGTCTGGAGGTGGAACTTGTGGATTTTAACAAAGATACTACTTGTTTCAGGGAAATATATCAAGATGTGATGAAATGAAAGGTGTGAAAGAGGATAATTTTACACTCAGAAAAAATAGTTGATTGTAGTGTTGAACTATAATTAGAATGCCAGTAAAAGAAAAATCATGCTACTCTTGTTGATCCAATGTCCATTTAGGAAAATCATAAACTTGTAAAATTGAATGGACAATCGATTCTTCTTTTTGTTTTACAGAAGAGAAGATCAGGATACAATCGATCCTGCTTTTTGTTTTACTGAAGATAAGTTGCAACTAAGTGTTGTTTAACATCATTACAAAGCAAACTTTATGAGGATTTGACTAGAGTGGGTTAGTCAATATATAGCATCAATGAAGGCACGGTGATGTTCAGACACTATATTTCATGTTTTCAACCTCATAATTTTTATATTGCATGGATCATGGTTAGCAGCTACATGCATTATTTTCACCGGTGAAGGAAATCTTTCCTTCAATGCCCTTCATTCTGGTAACCTAATTTTAGTTGACAAGCCTTAATGATGATTTTAAATTTTAACCATCTAAGGAATCAGAAGATTGCTTCACTTAAAAGTTGACAAGCCACATTAACAATGATTTTACCATCTCAAAAATCAGAAGGTAGGCCATTTAAAAGTTGAGAAGCCTCAATAGAGAATATTCTAAAAATGTTATTGGCCTGCATGCCTTACACAAGAGACATCCTGCAGTGGGATTTGAAGTAGTTAGACAATTTTTGGATTCCTGTGATGGGCTTCCCTTATCTATGATAGCTATTGGTGCAACATTTCATGGAAAAAATGTTTTGGATTATTTGAAAGCCTAATTATGCAAAATATATAAAGCACTTCCTTCAGACATACAAAGAAGGATTAAAATTAGCTATGACACACTTGAAGAAGAGGAGAAAGATAAATTTTTCTCTTTGTAGATTTCCTTTGTCCCTTGCTACTCTAGAAATTTACTGATAACTATCTTGCTATCGAGCCATGAGATGGGGTGTAACAAGCCACTTCTGAGAACTCTTACATCCCAATCCTTATTATCAACATTTCAGTATGGGTCATGTGACAATATCTTTTCTTTGTCATTTTGGTAGTATGCTTTAGCTTTGGCATTGGATAGATATCCCTTTTTCATGAGTTCATTTTTTTTCATATTTTGGATAGATTTTACAGTGCAGTTAGGCACCTGGAATGTAGCTCAGAAAATATTATATGAAGACATTCTGTGTTAAAAATGTAGATACATATAACAAATGATATCCCCTTTGTGTTATGGAGTGGTTGTAGTTAGGGATAGGTTAAAGTCTCTTTAAATCTCCCTTCTAGTCTCATGGGATGAATATGATAGATAGGAGGGACTTCATGGAAATTTGGGATCCTTGCCACTGTTGAAACCTAGAACCATGTATTTGAGATTCTCAGTTATAGTTCTTTTCATGAGTATATACAATATATATTAATTAACCTTTTATTTTAAAAAAATGGATCGCCAAAATAAAGAAGAGAATTCAATATTTGCACTCACTTTTTTTTCATAGAAGAAGATTATAGGGCATAAGAATAAAGGATGGATCTGGTTGGGGAGGATTGTTGAGTCTCCATAACATGGAAAACAAGTGTCTTGTAGAGGTCAACAATAAAATCTGTATGTTGCACGATCACCTCTTTGAAATGGGCATAGCAGTTGGAGGAGGAGGAGCCTTGACAACCTATGTGGCGCATCACTGACAACCTCAAGAGTTTAGTAACTGTTCTATTGATATGAGTGGGTTTTGTTAGCCATCGATAAAAAAATTTCGTAACTCATGATGGCTAAAACAGGTCTTTTAGTCTCTAAGAAACAAGTTTTAAGAAAAATTGTGAGTTCTTGAAGCCTTGTTGTGTACCTTGGCCAGAGATCCTTTTCTCTGATAATCTTCATTCAAAAATCCACTATGTAACCTTGCTGTTATAAAAGAAATTGTTTTCAAACCCATTTTCCATCATTTTTTTCTCTGGAAAACCCCTCTAAAAACCCCTTCATTTCACCCATTTTCCCCATTTTTACCCCTTATTTTCCTCAAAAATCCCCTTTAAACCTGATAAAATCCATTTATTAATGTTTTAATCCCTTTTTCCCCCTATCAAAAACTCCAAAAAGCCTTAAAAACCTTCATTTTCTGTCCAAATCCTTCATTTTAAAAAATCAGGCCTTAAGCCCCTTTCGCTTAAGCCCCAACCCCCTTTCCCGCCATGTGACTGTCTCCATGACCGAGCATTGAAGCCCATCGGCGGTCGCACTTCGGTGATTCCAAGTTCCTGCTTCCAAGTTTTCTTTTTTGTCGATGGCTGATCCTCTGATAAGATCTGGACCATCTATTACCAAGATCCGACGGCTCTCGCATTTCCTTTCTCCGCTTTCTATCGCTCATCGGCCATCGTACTTTGCCATCACATCGCTCCATCACATTGGTGCATTGCATCGGGCTTCACCCTTTTCCCTTTTGCCTTCCTTTCTCCGCCGATGATCATCCCTCGTGATCGCATCCTAGCCATTGATCATTATCCCGATCCAAGGGTCCTCCGTCCATCGCACTTGCTTCTCCCATCGGCCATCAGCACATCGTGATTCCATATTCCTCCTTCCTGAACGCTCTTCTCCACCGATTGTTGATCCCCCGATTCAATCGTAGCTGTCCATTTTTCCCGATCCAATGGCCCTCATTTATCCCCTCCTTTCAACTCCGCCGAATAGCTTTTCACTACATGACAAAATTGCTGACGTCATTTCACCGGGTCCCACCTTTCTTCTTCCCATCCTTTCTCCCTTTGTGTTTGATCTCAGCCGTCGATCTCCCAGATCGGACGGTCTAGAACTATTTTCTTGCTCGGTCAACCAAAATGATTTAACGCTCCATATCAACACGAAATGGGCGGTTTTTGGATGATACGTGTCATCTTCTCAACCGTATCGCGTCCATTGCGCCTATTACCACTTACCACCTTTATCACACGTGAATACCATTGGTGGTATTCCCAAAACCACTTATCATTAATTCTGCACCCATACTTTCTTTCAAATCCCATTTCTTCGCCCTTCCGCCATGGAACCCCCCTCTTGATGCATTTTATTCCTTTCGGACTACCCTTTCACCCTCCGCCGAGCCCTCTGAAGCATTTATAGCCCCATTCGCAGGTTTTTATAATATTTTGATGGTTTGTTGTAGGTTTAATGGAAAATAAGCTATGAAAGCTGTCCCACAGTCCAGTAAAGGGACATGGCCAAGGATGACGATCCTTTGTGGTCAAATTCAATATTGAAAGGGACATAAAGGGTCAAAATTTCCAAGTTTTCGCCAGTGCGTCATGAACACTGGTCATTCAGTAAAGCTCCCCAGTGCAAGTAGCTGTCTGCAATCAAATGAAGACCAAATAGTGAAGATCAGAAGAGAATTAAAGCTTAAAGGATTAAAGCAAAGTATGAAGATCAAAATTTTCACCCACGGTTCAAGGATAAAGACACAATATAAAGCCAAAGATGATTCGAGAAGGCTTGATGAAGCCTTAAAGCACAGTTAAAGTTAATATCAGTGTTTAAAGTACTAAAGTAATACAGATAAGCAAAAGACCGCTTCAAATTCTAGATCATTGAAGTAATTAATCCCCCAGAAACCAAAAAGTGCCACCTACAGGCTTATTTACTCAAAATCATACAAAGTTAATGCACAGTCAGAGATATTTGTCAAAGACAGCTCGGAAGTAATTGCTAGCCTACCAAAAGGCTTCAAAGTCAAAAAATGTAGCCTGATTTAATGCAAAATTAATTGAAACAGAGTTAAAAACATCTGAAATCTTCTCCATAAGGCTTCCCAAAGGCCGAGAAGAATTTACTCTGTATTAATTCAACAAATAACCCTTTCTTTCACTCCACCTCCTCATTCTTCTATAAATACTTCACAAAGAGACATTGTTGTTGTTGGTTCAATACTTATTGAATGTAAATAATTGCTGAGGCTGCTGAAGCTATGTTAGTAATTGAAGAAATATAGGCTGAGAAGAGAAGTTTGAAGCTATAAAGACCTACTGGACTTGAAGATTGTAACTGGTTTGAACATCAAATATACAAGCTGATTTATGGGATCCTGGTCTATGTTAATGGTGATGTTTTTCTTACTGTAATTTTTGTTTTTCTTATGTTTCATACTGTCCACTTTCTCTGATAAAGAACAGAAAATATAGATTAGGATTTACTGCAAAGTACCCTATTTCTCACTGATAAGATTTATCTCTATTTTTTCTTCTAATTTTTGCTTTGGGAATGATTTCAATAGAGTATAACCAATCAAGGAATCTTGGTGAGCCTATGTATTGCTAAGTAAAACCTGATATGTTGTTCTTGAATGATCTTTTCAATGCATGCTGAGTAGAGTCCTAATCAAGGAAGTTTATGGTTAGCCCTGTCCCTTGTTTAGTCTTCGATAGATATTTTGAAAAATTTCCTTGAGAGAATTCCAAAATCAAGATAGATTCAAAGTTCTTACTTGATCTTAGGCTATTCTTTTTTTTTATCTTATATGTTTTCTTCTTTCTGAAGGTAATTTGTTAGATTGTTGGATTTTTGTTTGAAAAGTGTGCTTTAGTAAAAGTTTTCCCAAAGAAGTCTATGGTTTGCCCTATCCTTTGGCTTGCTTCAAACAGTTACTTTGAAAGGCTTTTCTTGTTTAGTGAAGTTAATAGATTCCTAAACGGTTGTTAGCTTTGCTTCTTTCACAACACTTCTAATGTTCCATATCACAAATCAATATAAAGAAATTATTTGATATAGATGACTTGCCCCATGGACCACTCTTGAAACTTGTTGTGAAATTAAATCCTTTTGTGACTCCATAGCCCAATGGATTGATACTGTCTCTTACCTATCCTATCAGCTGAACCGTTCTTTCAACTTTCTCACATCTTCACCCTTCAAAAGACTTCCTTTATTTTGATGATATCCTACCCAAAAAAAAACAAACAAGTTCCCTTGAGCTTTATAACTAGCCTAATATCATAATTAAGCATAAATATATATCATTCTAAGACACTAATAGAGAGATCCCTCTCGGAATCCAGGAGGGCTAGATCCTAGGATTCCAAAGTGGTTCTGATGTAGGCCCTGCAACTTTTGTTCTTGCCAATCTTTCATTTTTTCTGCTTCTAGAAGAATTTATACTAGAGCCTATCCTGACCCAAATCCTCCTGAGATAGTTGATAATCCAGAAAGTATCCTGTTGACGGGAAAATCTGTCCGGCCAACAACAGGGGATCTCCCCGGTAGAAATTCCCAATTAGAACTTGAACCATTTGGAATAGGGATCCCGTCTGGGGTGTGGGTCCAGCTACCGCTTAAGTCACTTTCCCCTTCGGTCTCAAAAGAACCTGATTGAACCTACGGAAACACACTTATTCACATGGTACAGAATACATGACTGATGCATTAAACACATATATAACACTATGTGTAGCGAGAAAATAAATAAAGCATATACGCCTAAGGAGGTATCGTTAGCAACACATCTTTGGAGTTATGTTTGTAAGGTATCTGACCACAAAAGAAATAGTCCTTTATGGTGGGATGCCCCTTTACTTCTTGAAGGATAAAATGAAATGATAATAGACAAAGTCATTAACATCCATTAAGAAGGCGATAAAAAGCTGAACATCATTAACACAAGCACAGATAGCCATGATGCATGAATGATGCCATTAAGAGTGCAGTTTCATTAATCATAGGATGTTTGAAACTGTACAAGGAATACACATAGTGTTCTCATAGCAAAACACATCATATCATTAGGGAGTTTTAACATGCATCTGTATTCATATGCACAAGAGTGCTATCTTTCAATATAATGCAATATATCTCTTGACTCTCCAAAAGAAAAAGCCACTAACATTTTCCCCGAAGGGAGTTTTATACAACAAAACTTGCCCTTTGGGCTTCCCAAATTTTCGCCTGCCTATGTGTTGAGTTTCCTTGCGACCTGTGACCTGGACAGGCAGTGTGACCTGTGACTTGCCTAGGTAGTGTGACCTACGACCTGTGACCTGGATAGGCAGTGCGACCTGCGACTTGCCTAGGCGGTGTGACCTGTGACCTGCCTCTAAATGCGACCAGCGATTGACTGCCACTGGGCTATGAAGATGGATGCGCAATTGTGAGGTCAGGGGCATTAATCTGCTGTTCTTTCAGGAATTCTTGCCAGGTCTGATACTCTGCTACTATGGGGGAAACAAGAGGGACCTCTTATTTCAACCGATGCATGCACTCCAAAGAATTTGGGACTAGAGTTTCTCTTTTCAGTGAGATCTGGTTGGAAAGAGAGGTGAGCTTGGTATAAATTCGTACTGGCATGACAAGAAACTGATCCAGATTTTCTTGTGATGCTGCGAGCTCGGGGGCAGCAACAGCTTGCTTGATGGGCTGTAGGGATGACTAGATTTCTTGATCTACTTGCTCCCAGGTCTTCCTTTCTTCCAATTCCCCTAGCGAAGGAATGTGGTGAAGAGTGTGAATCGAGTCGATGACGTTGATCAGGTGGTCGTATGAAGACATTACTTTGTCCAAATCCTTGGATAGCTTGTCCTTGGACTACATCTTCATACGAATTTGGACTTTGGCATCCTGTGTACAAATCCAATCCTTCTTAGGAAAATGCTCAGGAGCCTGAGGATATCGCACTGTCCAGTCCATCATTTTATCTAAGGCGGCTGAGGCTTCTTTGAGCTACTCGTGCTTCTTCTTAGTTTCTGTTTGTTCTCTTACCAATGGGGCAACTGCTTGTTTAATGGTGAAAATTTACGCATACACTTGCCTCATGGTCACCTCTAATACATCACACTCCTTTAGAATGGTAGGAGGGACTTCATTGACAGGGGGAGTTTTTTTTCGGAGTTGTTGAACCTCTTCTATCAATGCCGACCTCTCCTGTTCTGCCTTTTTCTTCTGCTGCTTGTAGTCTATTTTGTAAAGAAATTATTTCTCTGCTAATTTTGGTTACATTTTCTTCCGTGGCCGCAGGGAAATCCGTGCCTGCCGATGCTATCATCACGGGATTAGTCCTAGTATCAAGGACTATGTCTTTTCTAGTTGCAACTGTGGATGCGGCGGAAGGAATTTGCGCTAGGGACCTTCTCCTCTCCTGCCGGATTTTGAATGAGAATTGATCGACTGTGAGCCTGGTGAGATAAAATACCTCCTCCTCCTGCCCCTGGGGGGAATTAACATCGGAGAGCGTGGCTCCTATACCGCCTAGAGGTATATCGAGGGGAGATACTTCGATGTCTTCTATCATGTCATCCTCTTCTTCCTCATTCTTCTTTTCCTTCTCTTCCCTTTCCTGGTGTTCGGCTTCTGCCTTCTCATGTTCTTCCTTCCACCTGCGCTCCGCTTCGCCTGCTGCTTCTATTTCGCCTTTCTCTTTCACTCTGCGGCAGCAGCCTACTCTGGTTTCTTCTGGTGCTCAGCTTTTGCTTTGTCTAGATCTTTCTTAAGTTCCTGTTCTGCTGCGGCCTGCGCCTCTTTTTCCTCCTTTTCCTTCCTGGCCTCCTCAGCCTGCTTCTTCTTCTATTCTGCCCTCAGGCTCTTCCTGTGCTTATCCTTGTCCTCTTTCATTTTATTTTCTCTCTCTTGCTGGGCTTTGGCCTCTACTTCTTTCTGTTGGGGAGCGGTACTAGGCCCTGTGCTGGTCCGAGGCCTTTTAGCTAGGGAGGAAGATGCACCTCCTAATTTACGGCTCCTGTCTTCCAGGCTTTGATCATCCAGATCTTCTTGGCTAGAGTCTGCTCCCGGAGCAAGTTGTCTATCCACATTGTACCAGTTCCTTTTCTCATCTTCTCCCGGGCGTTCTACATGCCGGTAGTTCCATTTGAATTTAGCCTTCTTGCAGTGTTCAGGAACTATCGTCTCCAGGTCATATGTTCGATGCTCTAAAGCCCCAAAATGATAAATTTTCACCTCTTATCCCTTTGCTACCACCTCTATGAAATATTTAATTGTGTATGTGTCGATGGTAAGGGGTAGCGTAGGCCACGGCTTCTTTTTACCTTTGGAGAGGACACTGGACAAGCCCGAGGAAATTTGGAAGCATACCTCTTGCATGAGCACTCTGTCTGTAACGAAGCGAGGCATAGCATGTGGTGCTCTGAACAAGCCAAATACTCAGATGAAAGTATAATCGGTGAAAGGAAACCAATGCGCCACTTGGCTTAGAGTCTCCCTGGCTCTCCAAGACATGCAAGGGGCGTCTTGTCCAAATAGTTTTCTGTATAGAGCAGGGATGAATACTTGAGAGATTGGCTCTATATCCTGCTTATACCTTGATTCCAAAAACACCTTGGTTTGTAGATGAATTGCACAGGCCTGCGTGGAATCCCAGAGATGTGCCCATCCCTCAAAATGCAATCTCGTACAGACGACATCCAATAGATAAGAGGCCATATAGAATTCAGAAGGCATTCCTTCATCTAGGGCCAATGCCGAGGACAAGTTTGTATGCAATGAGATCATCAATATACTAGCCCAGTTAAAATGGGTGCCATACACCGTTACATATTCCATGATAGTAGCCCATGTGCCTCTGAAGGTGGTAGCATCGGGGCGCCCGTACAATCTGCAGAGCATGGCGGCTACTAATTTGTATACTTTTCTCAGGCCGGCCACCAGATATTCTTGGTCTTTCTTGACTTTAAATTTCTCGGGCTCCTCCCACCATTGCTTAATAGTGTCAACTATAGGGACTGCATGGGCAAGAGCCCATTCTTCTGTAAATTGTTCCTCTTGGTGAGGCAAAGAGTAATAAACATGGGCATTCGAGCCTACGAGCATTGCAAAAGCCTTGCCTTCACTGTCTCGGATCACGAATTTCTTGGGATCCATTTTTTGTATGATCCAGTCTATCATTTCTGGGCATGGGAATATGGCTGGATGAGCACCTTCAAGATGAAGCTTCGACCTTTTGACCTTCAAGTATACCTCTCGATCTGGAAGGTCTTCTGGGAATTCTGTTACGGTGAATTCATGGTACACTTGGTACCATCGCATGTTGTCCCCTTTTGCAAATGTACAAAGGGTATCTCTGTATATTGGGGATGGGGACACTAGTATGTCCATCTCCACATCTTCCACTGCCAGGTGCTTGTCTTTTTTCCGGGACACTGGGGGTGCCATGTCGCTGGAATCTGAGAGGACAGGTATACACTCTGTGTCTGCTTCAAGTTCACCTGTCATATTCATGAAAGAATCCCATGATAAGAACGACATGATTATATAAGACCAATTACATTTTATCAATGATTTTAGCTGGGACACAGAAAAAATTAAATAAATTGTCTACTGGGTCGCGGGGTCGCACATTGTGAGAAAGGGCCAAGGTGCGACCTTGCGACCTTGCGACTAGGTCCCTGGGTCGCTGGGTCACAAATTTCAGAAAATTGAAGAAGTGAAACCTTGCGACTGAGTCGCGGGGTCCCAGGGTCACAAATCTCAAAAAACAGGGGAGATGCGACTTTGCGACCTTGTGACTAGGTCGCAGGGTCGCAGGTCGCATTAGGGCTTGCCGGGGGTTTTGGGCGCGGCGTGTAGGTGATTTTTCCCTTTACCTGGAAAAAAATAAGGTTGAATGGGTCCAAACAGAGTCAAGGGATAGCTTTTGGAGTAGGGAATAGGCCATGAGAAGCTGGGCAGGAAAATCTGATGAGTTGGGCCAGTGTGGTGAAAAATGGAATCAGAAGGAAACCCTAGGTAAGAAAACAAAAAATGGCCGAGGAAAATGACAATTTAAAGGCCCGTGGATGCAAGGATTAGGCAAGAATAATCAAAAGGGGAAACAACAGGAGGAAAATGGCAACTTACCTGAGAAAATCGCGCTCCATTTGACCTGTCAGAGGCGTTTTCTTCTAACCGCTATATACGCAAAATGCGACCTAGCGACCTCCCATATATAAAAGGGTCGCACATGTGGGAATTTAATGCAGGTCGCTGGGTCGAAAGTTAGGTGATTGGAGAGGTATGTGACCTCATGACCTTGCAACCTTGCAACCTCTAGGTCGCGAGGTCGCAAGGTCACGGAGTCGCGGTTTTCCAAAAAGTGAAGTTTTGCGACTCTGCGACTTAGTCTTCTGGACTCCTTACTTAGTTTTCTTTAGTTTCAGGGGGCTCCGAAAAATTTTTGAAGTGGGGTTTTTTGTAGGGTATTGTAGAGGCTACAAAAAATGGCGATTCACTGGACGAACCCAGAATCTCTGCCGATAGTCAGCCTTGGAGGGGGGAGGGAGGGGTCTTCGCTCGCTGTTTCTTTTACCTTAAGGTCAACATTGCCTAGCCTTTTGGCACCTTGCAAGGTTGCTCAGCCCGCTGGCTTGTTAGGGTGCTGGTTAACCAAATTTCATTCCTTTAGGTCTCCAGACCGAAAAGGTTGGAGGACTTTAAGTAGCTACAGGATCCGGTACGATTATTTTGTCCTCGTCGTGTTGCTCCGCTGCCAGCGAACCTCTCGGTCCCGGCGAAGTCACTACCTAGGAATTGTGAACGTTACGCTGCTGCCAGCGAGCCTGGTCAGTACCCCGACGGAGTCGTTACATCACCTCTCTACGCAAGAAGCCTTTCTCAATCCTTTACCCTTTATTAGTGTGCTATTTCACTTATTTTGAATGTCCCTGGGGCACTTATTTAGATGTGCTCGTGGCACTTATTTGAGATGGGAAATTTTTTTGCCTTGGGCAGATGAGGGATCCCAACTTATTTTTCTTGCAGAGAGGTTGTTCCTGGTCTAGTATGTGGAATTTGGTTTTTCCCAGATGTCCTGACGTAGCATGGAGTACCACTTTTCTCTTCCGATCTAGTTACCACTGTATCGCACTTTCTTTTGCAGGCACCCTCTCAAACTGGCTAGGTGGGCCACCTGCTCGATGATTTGAGCTAGATCATATGCTGCCTTTAGGTGCCAGTAACAAAAGAGATTTTACCACCTTCAATTCTATCGGAAAAAGGCCTTCCATCAGCATAGAACCTGTTGCAGTGTACCAATTGCGTGGCTCTAACAAGCCCTTCTGTTTTAAAATTTTATTTATTTATTTATTTATTTTATTTTATTTTTTTTTGTCAAAAGGGATGAAAATGGAAACTATGATACAAGGTTAAGATAGCCCTCTAAGGGCTGCTAAGTGAAATAATGTTTGAGGTCATGGCCATTTACCTAGAGGACCTCGACTCTTCCCTCAAGGGTTTGCAATCTAAACGTATGGGAACCTAATTTTTCTTTAACTTGGAAAGGACCTGTCCATAGTGCTTGGAACTTAGAATGTTTTCCTTTTTCTTTGTGAGCTTTATCCCATTTTAGGACCAGGTCTCCTATCTCAAAGTTTTTATTCCCTGCGGATTTTCTATCAAACCATATCTTGATTTGGCTTTGGTGGATGGCGAACTTTTCCCGGGTTTTTTGTCTTTCCTCCTCCAACTTCAGCAGGGTATCAATCCGAATCTGCAAGGTAGGGCATGGGGTACCATGACATTCCTGGGAGAGCTAAAGGGTAGGGAGAGATAAATGGGGAGGAAGAACAACTTCTTTTCCATACACGAGAAAATAAGGAGAGGTGCCTAGGGAGGACTTGGGCATGACACGGTCGGCCCAAAGTGTGTTGTGAAGGGAGTTGTGCCAGTTACGCTGGTGGGACAGCAGGGTCTTCTTAATGATGCGGATCAGGTTTTTATTAGTTGACTCAGCTAAACCATTTCCTTGGGGATAGTAATTTGCAGCATGTTTAAGAACAATACCATTTTCCAGAGCAAAATCATATAATTTGAAAGATGAAAAGTAAGTTGCATTATCAAAAACCAAGGAAGTTGGAACGCCAAACCTGGTGATGATAGACTGAGTGACGAATTCTATTACCTCCTGATCATTGATTTGGCGTAAAGGTGCTGCTTCGACCCACCTGGTGAAATAATCAGTAGCTGTAAGAATGTACCAGTGTTGCTTGGAAGAGTGAGGTATGATTTCTCCAATGACGTCGAAGCCCCACTGTTGAAAAGGTTCTTCCACTGCTAACGACAGTAAAGGGGCGGCTGGCCGCACTTCTCGGTTTGCGAATTTCTGGCACTGGATGCACTTCCAGACATATGCATGTGCGTCTTTGAAAAGGGTTGGCAAATAGTATCCTGCGCGCATTATCTTATGGGCAGTGGTATCCCCAACAAAATGACCTCCAGCTGGTCCGTCGTGCAACTCGGTCAATATTTTCTGCACTTCATCATGTTCCAAGCAGCGTAACATGACCCCATCGTAATGTTTCTTGAAAATCTCCCCCTCGATCAACTGGTAAGATGCAGTTTTGAGTCTTATAGTGCATTTCTGCCGGGAAGTTAGCGTGGGGTCCAAGGTACCATGGGCTAAGTATCCTGAAACATCAGAGTACCAAGAAAGGCTACTCAACTGAGGCACGTGGTCGCTCTGGTACATATCGATTTCTTGTTCCCAACACTCTTCTTCGACTGCATGGGAACTTGCAGCCTCCGCAGCCATTTGGCATTAACCTTTTACTTTCACGGTGTGTGCTGGTTTAAACTCTAAATCATACTCTTGCAAGCACGCCACCCAGTTGCCTCGTCTCTCGCCTAGCTCATGCTGCACAAACAGTGAGCGAACCGCTGGGTGTGGAATGAACACCGTGACATGGTTTTTCAAGATGTAGGGCCTGAAATGCTTGACTACTTTATAGAATGCATAGGCTTGCTTTTCGATTTCAGGGTAATTCAATTCAGCTCCTTATAAACTAGTGCTCATGAAGGAAATAGGTCGTTCATCATTATTGCCGTCTTTCTGCATGAGGACAGCTGCAAGTGAAGAATTTGAAGCGAAAGTATACAGGATAAAACATCTGGTAAAATCTGGACTTTGGAGGGAAGGCGCTTTAGCTATAGCATGCTTGATTTTGTTGAAGGCCTCCATCTCTAGCAAATTCCATTGGAACTCCGCATTATTTTTGATCATTCCCTGCAAAGGCTTGACTATCTGGGCGAAATCCGATATGAATTTACGGAAAAAATTGATTTTCCCCAAAAAATATTGCATTGATTTTTTACTGAACAAGGGGGGAATCTGGGAAATGGCTTTTGCCCGCTCTGGGTCTACTACAATGCCTTGCTTAGTTATTATGTGACACAACAAATTTCCTTCCGCCACAGCGAAGACACTCTTCTTCGGTTTGAGTGAAATCCCGTACCTTCTGCACCTCTCGAAGATTTGTTTGAGGTGGCATAAATTATCGCCTCGCTATTTTGAAAACACGGTAACGTCATCCAAATAGACTACCATGCTCTGCCCTATCAGACCATGAAAAGCTATATCCATGGCCCGTTGGAAAGTTTCCCCGCATTTATCAACCCAAATGGCATGTGTCTGAAAGCGAACATTCCCCATTTGGTCCGAAAGGTAGTTTTCAATCTGTCCGGTTCTGCTACCAGTACTTGGTTGTAACCAGAAAACCCATCCAATAGGGAGAACATCTCGGATCCAGACACAGCTTGCAATATTTGTTCCATAGGTGGCACAGGATAATTATCTTTGTTCTGGGCCTGTTTTAGATTCTGAAATCCACACATAAGTAGATCTCGCCTGATTTCTTCCGTACCGGGACCAAATTTGACACCCATGTGGAATGTCGAACTTTGAAGATGATGCGAGCGTCCAAAAGCTTCTTAAGTTCCTTCAGGATCATCGGTTCCAAAGTAGGATGCACTTTTCTAAGCTTCTGTTGGAACAACTTTGCACCTTCCTTCATGGGTATCACATGCTGAATAAACCAAGTATCGTACGTACGTAGGTCATCGTACGTCCAAGAAAATACATCTCGATACTTCCAGAATAATTAGGTGAAGGCTTGTGCCTCTTCATCAGTACAGTCTTTGCCAAGTTTGAGGAACTTTGGGTTTTCATCTGATCCCAAGTTCACTTGCCGATGTGCCAGGATGGAGCTTTGTACTTTGGTATTTGGGGGGCCGCGGATTCAGCTTTGCAGATCAAAGAGATTTTCTAGTGACACTACCCCCTTGGGCATGGGGTTATCTTTGCGTTCATCATGCTCTTCCTGCAACGCTTGATCATGATCCGCCTCATTTATTGCCGCGTCTTTGAATACTTCAGTGTTGAGCATAAATTCCAAGATCTGTTGATCATCATTAAAAACGTGTAAATTAGTAATATTATCTCGCACGGAGGGTCTATATATAACTTCAATAGAAAAACCATCCCTCAAAGGGGTAAATCTAGCAGCAGCATTAGCCAGAGTATCAGCTGCTGCATTGTGCATTCTAAGAACAGATTTAATTCCAAACACATCAAAAGTAGAAATAAGACGCCATACCTCTTGCTGATAAGCTTTTAAATGCGAAGAAAAACAATGAATGGTATCACGTACCTGCCGAGTAATGATCTCGGAATCTCCAATGACTTGTAAGCATCTTACCTTTAAATCCAATGCCTTCTTGAGTCCGAGGATTAGAGCTTCATATTCAGCAATATTGTTGGTGCATTGGAACTCAAGCCAACATGAGATCAAGAATTTTTTCTTTTGAGGGTCTAGCAAGATGCAGCCCGCGCCGGCTCCATCATGGGTTTTGGAACCGTCATAGTACAGGGTCCACATGTCATTTTCCGGTTCTTTCGGGGTCGTAGGTTGGGGTGGGACTTCAGCTTGGTGTGAGATAGGGGTGGCTTGGTCTTCTGCGACAAGTGTAAGTTCAGAATGGACCTCGAGGTCTACTGGAGACTGGGGAGGATGATAACATCCAAAAATGTCTTCCAAGAAGCACATGCCAAGCTCCTCCTGAGAAAAACTAATGGGTTTGTTAGTAGCGCCCAAATCAGTCACAGTATATTTCATATATGGCTCGCTTTCGACTTTGATTTGGTTATTCCGGCCCTTGTAAGGAAGCCACAGGTGGGACCAGTTGGTGGCAAAGTATCCTTGCAGCTTGTTGGACCAGTCTCTGCTAAGTAACAGGCCGTAGGCTTCTGGAATGTCAACGACTACAATGTCAATACATTAGTGGACTCTAGAATCGGACGACAGGCAGATGATGACATTATTCAGTTCTCCTACAGCTGGCACCTGAGATCTGTCAAGTTGAATGATCCTGGCGTCAGTTTTCTCCGGGCGAATGTTCAGTTTCTTACAAATGGATAGGGGCATGACGTTTGTGGACGCGTCGGAGTCAACTAGACAATTATGGACGTTGAAGTTAAAAATCTCAAAATACAGGAGGAAAGGAGGAGTAGACCCCCTAGAATTTGCATTGATGGCATTTACGATGGACTGAATGCTTGGACTCGGCTGCGCGGACATGTTGCTTACAGGCTTAGTAGTTGAGGTACTGGCAAAGGCTTTAAGAATGAGCTCTCGTTGATTCGTGATGCGAGCAAGCTCGTAGAGGGAGATGTTAGCTCTAATTTTCTTCATGTCCTCTAAAATGTTATAAGTGGAATCGGATTGAGGACAGGGCTCGGTAGTGGTTGTGGGGGACCCCACCGGGAGCTTTCTCTTCATATTTGCTCGAGCGTTGTCATTGGTGGGATTCTTAGGGACAGTTTGTTGTTCATTCCCAGGCGGCATAATTTTCCTTAAGAAAGCCCTTTTCTTTTCCTCAAAGGATGGTTCAGGGACTGGTCCTTTGCTCCTAAGGCTGTAGTTTCTTATGGGTGGGGCCTTAGGATCGTCTGCCATGTTGATATCAGTGAGGGTAATATTGTTGTCCCCGTGGATAATGTCAAATGCAAGAACTGAGGATGTTGGTTCTTCATCCGGGGGTAGATCTTCATCGTGGTTGGAAACATCATCCTCCCCCGCATCCCCTGGGGTTTGATCATCCAGAAGCTGGTTCACTACTGCCGTCATGCTACCAATCGTGGGCATTTTTTCTCAGAGTGGGCAGCCTGGTGGAATGAGAAGAAGTTATCTTTCCCTATCTCTTCCACGTTGAGAACGGTGTTTGGGTTGGACGGAGGTCGGCTGGTGTTGGGGTTGCTCTTTCTGAAAAAGGGCTTAGGTGCCTTGGCACTAGTCATGGATTCTATACCCTTCCTCTTCAGGTCAGAGACTTCATCTGTCAATAGCTTTAGGGTCTTTGTTATACTCTCAAAGTCGAAAGAATCCTTATCCTTATCCGTTGTTTTATTTGTGGTGGACTGATCCCTTTTCGCAATTGGTTTGTGGTCATCTCTCCCCTCATGATCGATGGCTCCTATAGAAAGCATGTCTCGTTCTACAGTGAGGGTGGCTGCGTAGTTGGCTGCGAGGGTGGGCCGAGCTTTGCGCTTTACGAAGATGGCGATGTCCCTAGGGAGAGCTTTTGTATAATAGTCTATGGTAATTGAGTCATCCAATGCTAGGTTCGTGGGAAATTTTTGCAATATGGTAGAAAAGTGCTGATTGAAGTCTCTAACCTTCTCTTTCTTATGGAACTTAATGGTACTTAACTCCATGAGGAGCATGGAAGGGGTTTTGTCCTCAGAAATTTTTTGCAAGAAAACGCGGCGAAACTGGTCCCATGATGTAATAGAGGCACTTGGGAGGGAGCGGTACCAGGTGGTCGCTTTGTTTTCGAGAGTATGTGGGAACAGGCGAAAAGCAACATCATCTACTTGAACCCTCATGATTTGCAGGGAAAGATAGAAATAGCTTATATGATCCTCGGCCAAGGTGCCTTTCTCGGGATCGAACTTGGGGAGGTGTTTCTCAGGGTGCCTTGGCAGGTCATGGAGGGGGCCCAAAAGATCTAATGGGGACTGGGCCATCCAGGCGAGTGGTTGCACTCTCCTAGCCTGTTGGTGGTGCCTAAACTCGGGCTCAGATTCACTCCCCATGCCTGACACCGATGCTCCTCCCTTATGGCGAGATTGCTCATCTTGATATCTTTCATGGTAGGGAAAGTCTCTAAGATATCCCCGGTTGTGGACAGGCGGCCTATTTGGGTTTGGGCGACGGTGGTTGGCATGGTGTCCTTTTCCACGGCCTCTATCTCCTCTTCCTCCAGTCCGGCGAGCTCGATTTCCCTCGCCTTCATTTCTGCGGGATCTATTTCCCTCACCTTCATTCCTGCGGGCTCTGTTTCCCTCACCTTCGTTCCCTTGGCCTCTATCTCCATCACCTCACCCAGGTGGGGCTTGTGCCTGGTTGTTGTTAGGCTAGGCTTGGTTGGGCAGAGGGTCGAGGAAAGGTTCGGTGGGACCAAATTCCTCCTCATCGTCGTCTTGGAGCTTGGGAATCGGTTCATCAGCCTGAGCCGTGGTGGCGAGGTCTTCAAACATGAGATTCACCAACTGGGGTACGGTACTCTCTAGGGTGCCATTACGAGTGATGTTTTCAGCCGAGGTTCTAGTATGGGACACGAATTGCATGATGGGTGCATATCGCAAATCCCTGATGAGATTGCAGGCATCTGGGTGCAAGGCTCTCAACTGATCTCTGGTAATTTCATAATACAAAACCTCCCCCCCTGGGATATCTTCCAACAGAGGAGGGACAGTCTCGTCGTTTATGACCTCCCCATGGGGAGTTTGTGATGGAATTTTGGTTGTATGCTGGGAGGCTTCCATTCAGGCCCTCCTTCTAGCGCCAATTCTGTTGATGGGAAAATCTGTCTGGCCAACAGCAGGGGATCTCCTTGGTAGAAAGTCCCAATTAGACCTTGAACCGTTTGGAATAGGGATCCCATCCGGGGTGTGGGTCCGGCTACCGCTTAAGTCACTTTCCCCTTCGGTCTCAAAAGAACCTGATTGAACCTGCGGAAACACACTTATTCACATGGTACAGAATACATGACTGATGCATTAAACACGTATATAACACTATGTGTAGCGAGAAAATAAATAAAGCATATACGCCTAAGGAGGTGTCGTTAGCAACACATCTTTGGAGTTATGCTTGTAAGGTATCTGACCACAAAATAAATAGTCCTTTATGGCGAGATGCCCCTTTACTTCCTGAAGGATAAAACGAAATGCTAATAGACAAAGTCATTAACATCCATTAAGAAGGCGATAAAAAGCTGAACATCATTAACACAAGCACAGATAGCCATGATGAATGAATGAAGCCATTAAGAGTGCAGTTTCATTAATCATAGGATGTTTGAGACTGTACAAGGAATACACATAGTGTTCTCACAGCGAAACACATCATATCCTTATGGAGTTTTAACAGGTATCTGTATTCATATGCACAAGAGTGCTATCTTTGAATACAATGCAATATATCTCTTGAGTTTCCAAAAGAAAAAGCCACTAACATTTTCCCCGGAGGGATTTTTATAGAACAAAACTTGCCCTTTGGGCTTCCCGACTTTTCGCCTGCCTGCCTGTTGAGTTGCCTTGCGACCTGGGAGGAGACTGCGACCTGTGACCTGGCTGGTGGGTGTGACCTACGACCTGGACAGGCAGTGCGACCTGCGACTTGCCTAGGCGGTGCGACCTGCGACTTGCCTCTAAATGCGACCAGCGATTGACTGCCACCGGGCTATGAAGATGGACGCGCAATTGTGAGGTCAGGGGCATTAATTTGTTATTCTTTGAGGAATTCTTGCAAGGTCTGATACTCTGTTGCTATGGGGGAAACAAGAGGGACCTCTTCTTTCAATCGATGCATGCACGCCAAAGCATTTGGGACTAGAGTTTCTATTTTCTATGAGATCTGGTTGGAAAGAGGGGCAAGCTTGTTATAAATCCGTACTGGCATGGCAAGAAACTGACCCAGATTTTTTTGTGATGCTGCGAGCTCGGGGGCGGCAACAGCTTGCTTGATGGGCTGCAGAAATGACTAGATTTCTTGATCTACTTGCTCCGAGGTCTTCCTTTCGTCTAATGCCTCTAGCGAAGGAATGTGGTGAAGGGTGTGCATCGAGTCGATGCTGTTGATCAGGTGGTCGTATGAAGACATTACTTTGTCCAAATCCTTGGATAGCTTGTCCTTGGACTGCATCTTCATACGGATTTGGACTTTGGCATCCTGTGTATGAATCCAATCCTTCTTAGGCAAATTCTCAGGAGCCTGAGGATATCGCACTGTCCAGTCCATCATTTTATATAAGGTAGCTGAGGCTTCTTTGAGTTGCTCGTGCTTCTTCTTAGTTTCTGCTTGTTCTCTTACCAATGGGGCAACTGCTTGTTTAATGGTGAAAATTTCCCCATACACTTGCCTCATGGTCACCTCTAATACATCGCACTCCTTTAGAATGGTAGGCGGGACTTCATTGACAGGGGGAGTTTTTTTTTGGAGTTGTTGAACCTCTTCTATCAATGCCGACCTCTCCTGTTCTACCTTTTTCTTCTGTTGCTCTGCTGCTTGTAGTCTATTTTGTAGAGAAATGATTTCTCTGCTCATTTTGGTTACATTTTCTTCCGTGGCCGTAGGGAAATCCGTGCCTGCCGATGCTATCATCACGGGATTAGTCCTAGTATCAAGGACTATGTCTTTTCTAGTTGCAACTGTGGATGCGATGGAAGGACTTTGCGCTAGGGACCTTCTCCTCTCCTGCTGGATTTTGAATGAGAATTGATCGAATGTGAGCCTAGTGAGGTCAAATACCTCCTCCTCCTGCCCCTAGGGGGAATTAACATTGGAGATCTTGGCTCCTATACCGCCTAGAGGTATATCAAGGGGAGATACTTTGATGTCTTCTATCATGTCATCCTCTTCTTCCTCATTCTTCTTTTCCTTCTCTTCATTTCGCTGGCGTTTGGCTTCCGCCTTCTCATGTTCTTCCTTCTGTCTGCGCTCTGCTTCGGCTGCTACTTTTATTCGGCTTTCCTCTTTCGCTCTGCTGCAGCAGCCTGCTCTTCTTTCTTCTGGCGTCCAGCTTCTGCTTTGTCTAGCTCTTTCTTAAGTTCCTGTTCTGCTGCAGCCTGCGCCTCTTTTTTCCTCCTTTTTCTTCCTAGCCTCCTCGGCCTGCTTCTTCTTCTGTTCTTCCCTCAGGCTCTTCTTGTGCTTATCCTCGTCCTCTTTCATTTTCTTTTCTCTCTCTTGGTAGGCTTTGGCCTCTACTTCTTTCTGTTGGGGAGCAGTACTAGGCCCTGTGCTGGTCCGACGCCTTTTAGCTAGGGAGGAAGAAGCACCTCCTAATTTACGGCTCATGTCTTCCAGGATTTGATCATCCGGATCTTCTTATCCAAATTCTGCCCCCGGAGCAAGCTGTCTATCCGCATTGTACCAGTTCCTTCTCTCATCTTCTCCCGGGCATTCTACATGCTGGTAGTTCCATTTGAATTTAGCCTTCTTACAGTGTTTGGGAACTATCCTCTCCGGGTCATATGTTCGGTGCTCTAAAGCCCCAAAATGATAGCTTTTCACCTCTTCTCCCTCTACTACCACCTCTCTAAAATATTTAATTGTGTATGCGCTGATGGTAAGGGGTAGCGCAGGCCACCGCTTCTTTTTACCTTTGGAGAGGACACTGGAGAAGCCTGAGGACATTTGGAAGCATACCTCTTTCATGAGCACTTTGTCTATAACGAAGCGAGGCATAGCATGTGGTGCTCTGAACGAGCCAAAGACTCGGATGAAAGTATAATTGGCAAAAGGAAACCAATGCGCCACTTGGCTTAGAGTCTCCCTGGCTCACCAAGACATGCAAGGGGCGTCTTGGCCAAATAATTTTCTGTATAGAGCGAGGATGAATACTTGAGAGATTGGCTCTATATCCTGTTTATACCTTGATTTCCAAAACACCTTGGTTTGTAGATGAATTGCACGGGCCTGTGTGGAATCCCAATTATGTGCCCATCCCTCAAAATGTAATCTTGCACAGATGGCATCCAATAGATAAGAGGCCATATAGAATTCAGAAGGCATTCCTTCATCTAGGGCCAATGCCGAGGACAAGTTTGTATGCAATGAGATCATCAATATACTAGCCCAGTTAAAATGGGTGCCATGCACGGTTACATATTCCATGATAGTGGCCCATGTGCCACTGAAGGTGGTAGCATCGGGGCGCCCGTACAATCTGCAGAGCATGGCGGCTACTAATTTGTATACTTTTCTCAGGCTGGCCACCAGATATTCTTGGTCTTTCTTGACTTTAAATTTCTCGGGCTCCTCCCACCATTGCTTGATAGTGTCAACTATAGGGACTGCATGGGCAAGAGCCCATTCTTCTGTAAATTTTTCCTCTTGGTGAGGCAAAGAGTAATAAACATGGGCATCCGAGCCTACGAGCATTGCAAAAGCCTTGCCTTCGCTGTCTCGGATCACGAATTTCTTGGGATCCGTTTTTTGTATGATCCAGTATATCATTTCTGGGCATGGGAATATGGCTGGATGAGCACCTGCGAGATGAAGCTTGGACCTTTTGACCTTCAAGTATACCTCTCGATCTGGGAGGTCTTCTGGGAATTCTATTATGGCGAACTCATGGTACACTTGGTACCATCGCATGCTATCCCCTTTTTCAAATTTACAAAGGGTATCTCTATATATTGGGGGTGGGGACACTGGTATGTCCATCTCCGCATCTTCCACTTCCAGGTGCTTGTCGTTTTTCTGGGACACTGGGGGTGCCATGTCGCTGGAATCCGAGAGGACAGGTATACACTCTGTGTCTGCTTCAAGTTCACCTGTCATATTCATGAAATAATCCCATGATAAGAACGACATGATGATATAATACCAATTACAGTTTATCAATGATTTTAGCTGGGACAAAGGAAAAATTAAATAAATGGTCTACTAGGTTGCGGGGTCGCAGATTGTGAGAAAGGGCCAAGGTGCGACCTTGCGACTAGGTCGCTGGGTCGCTGGGTCGCAAATTTCGGAAAATTGAATAAGTGTGACCTTGCGACCTTGCGACTGAGTCACGGGGTTGTGGGGTCACAAATCTCGAAAAATAGGGGAGAATTGACTTTGCGACCTTGCGACTAGGTTGCGGGGTCGCAGGTCGCACTAGGGCTTGCCGGGGGTTTTGGGCGCGCGGCGTGTAGGTGATTTTTCCCTTTAACTGGAAAAACATAAGGCTGAATGGGTCCAAACAGAGTCAAGGGATAGCTTTTGGAGTAGGGAACATGCCATGAGAAGCTGGGCAGGAAAATTTGATGAGTTGGGCTAGTGTGGTGAAAAATGGAATCAGAAGGAAACCTTAGGTAAGAAAACAAGCAATGGCCGAGTAAAATGACAATTTAAAGGCCCGTGGATGCAGGGATTAGGCAAGAATAATCAAAAGAGGAAACAACAGGAAGAAAACGACAACTTACCTAGGAAAATTACGCTCCATTCAACCTGTCAGAGGCATTTTCTTCTAACCGCTATATATGCAAAATGCGACCTAGCGACCTCCCATATATAAAAGGGTCGAACGTGTGGGCATTTAATTCAGGTCGCTGGGTCACAAGTCGGGTGATTGGAGAGGTATGCGACCTCGCGACCTTGCGACCTTGCAACCTCTAGGTCGCGAGGTCGCGAGGTCGCGGAGTCGCGATTTTCCAAAAAGTGAAGTTTTGTGACTTTGCGACTTAGTCTTCTGGACTCCTTAGTTTTCTTTAGTTTCAGGGGGCTCCGAAAAATTTTTGAAGTGGGGTTTTTTGGAGGGTGTTGTAGAGGCTACAAAATATCCTTAGGAAATATCCTAAATCCAAGACTTCAACTGTTGTCAGACCAATTCATAGAGCTAATTCTATCCCTGAAACTCTCTCAGCTCTGCAAGATACACAAGTTGACTTACCATTCATAAGAAACCCATCCAGAACTAAATCACTTAGTGATATAGATCAGATAGAATTTGAGCCTCCACACTCACCCCAACATAGTGGTGACCATACCGAGGAATATTGAGTAATAGATAACTTCACAACTCAACAGACCCCTATTCCTAAATAAGACAAGTGTCACCAAGACTAGTTATTATTGATTGTTGATGGTGAACAACAACCAAACCTTGAAAAAAAGTAAAAATCCTTCACCTGACGACTCCACAACTCCCAAAAGACCAAATGAATCCACTGGTAGAAGACTCTAAACTTGTTGAATAGACACGGTGACCTATTTTCTGATTTACAAACATGGATTCAAGTATAAACCCAAAAGCAAAACTATTGGCCATGATGGAAAAAATGGTGTACATGCTTGAAAAGAGAATGGATAGGTATGAGGCTAATTTAAATATTGGTGATCTAGAGCAGCCCATGCTTTTTCCATATCAAGAATAAAATCAACCACTACAACACCTAGACAATGAGAAAGACATGTATGATGATTGAGACTTTATAGAAGATGATGAGGAAGGTTGTCAAGAAATTCTTGATTGCCTACCTATAGCTTGTGTTTTACTGTTAAGAGATATTTACGAACAAACACAAATAATAATAGTGAGCAGTGCTTTGAGGAAACAAGTAGCCACTTATAAAGTGCAGAATCTGAAGTGGAAGGAGAACTAGCACATATAGGGACTGTCCCTCTATGTTACAACTCATTTCAAATTACACAAGAAGATTGGCATCCTGATAATGTAGAAGAAACAACTTATGAACCTTGTATTCAAATTTAGTATCACAACAATCATGAGGAGTTGTTTGAATCAGAAGTAGATCAGGAAGCAATAGAAAATCCTCAAGGTTTCTCTACAAGCACAAGTACTGATTCACTAGAAGAGGCCCAAGAAGACATCCAGCCTTAAAACCAACTAACACAAGAGAAAGAGGACTATTGTATTATGTCTATGCTGAAAGAGAAAACCCTCCTTTGACAGAAGGAGAAATTGATCAAATACTAAACAAGCATCTAGCCTCCAAACCTTCATTTGAACAAGATAATCATCAACATAGTACCTATCCCACAGAACAAAAAAATGGCACTCAAGACAAAGAGGTTAGTAGGGAAATTAATGATAAATATGAAACTAGTCCTCTGTGGAGTATGAGATTTGATGGGTCATGTAGTAAAACTAGTGCAGGTGTAGGAATATGGCTTTACAATACAGAAAACAATCATGTTGAAGGCCATTCATATAAATTAAATTTTCAATGCACAAGTAACATAGTAGAGTATGAAAAACTTATTAAGTTAAGTAAGTTGTGATTTTTTTTGACAATGGCGTGCGCTAGGGTTAAGCTCTGCTCTGCTGTTGTTGCCGCCAACATTGAAGCGCTTGGTTCACTCTTTTTCATTGAAGACGATGCGAAGATACCAGTAGCCTCTCAAGGCGCAGCCCTCAGTCGACCGTTGCTCAAGCCTGGGTTGAAGGCATCACAAAAAAATGCAGACGCCGACAGCTCTGAGGATGCAAGATGCACAGGTTCAATGGCAGTGGAAAAATACAGTGCCGCCAATAGATACGTTGCCGACGCATCTGAACCTGCGGATGCCCCCCACGACCGCAAAGGCTCGACTCGGCTTCAACTGGGTTTTGTTGGGGGCAGCAGTATTTTCCGGATCTGTTTCCTGGGCTACCCCATCAGCTCCATTAAGGCATTGCATGCGGACTCTCTTGGATTCTATCCTGCTCCAAGCCCTCATGAATGGCGTGAAGAGTCTGACAGTCTATTCTCTCAGAACGTGGAGCGCTGTTCAGGGATCGATTTGCAGTGGCAGAAAACGCCGCCCTTTTTTTGCTCTGCCTCCTTGTCCAACGGTTCGGATCTGAGACGGAGAGTCCATCTCCCGGAGCTGAAGAGCTGGCCTCCTCAGCAGCTCTCAGGCAGATTCAATCATGAAATCGACAGAAATCCTATCTCAGTGGTAACACAGCAGACAACAAAAATCTACTCTGCTTCTTACCAGATCCAAATTTCACAACCCTCTGGCAAGACCATTCTGCTTTGGGTTTGCTCCTCAGATCTGGTGCTGACCCTCAAATTAAATCTGGAACGTCGGATTGGGATTCCCTCAGCTCTTCAGTGACTTCTCTTTCGAGGTAAACAACTTGAAGATCCTCTGTCCCTCTCTGCTTACAGCATTAATAAGAATGATTCTTTAGTGATAACCCTTCGTTTGAGAGGTGGAGCTGTTGGGCAGTCCTCTTCTGCTCCCACCTTCTCATACAAAGATGCGGTTCACTCGGAGCTCCCCAAACCCCCTGAAGCCCTTAAACCAAAACCTTTTTTGGTTGACAAGCTTGAGGAGGTTCCCTCTGTTGAGTTTTCACATGCAGATATTGCAAATGATCTTCAAAAATATGCAGAAAGAGCTATCATTTGCAGATTTAATGGAATGTGGCCACGATCAAAGGATCTCTATGACTGGATCCATGATCACTAGACCCACCATTGCAAAGTCAGCTTCTGTTCAAAGGGGTATTTCATAGTACTGTTTGATAATCTCAAGCACTACGAAAAGGCTATACAAGAAGGTCCTTGGTTCATGGGAACTGCAGGGCTCTTCTTAACTCCGTGGTTCCCAGATTTTGACCCAACAACTGCTGTCATCACCAGGACGCCTGTTTGGATCAGGCTCCCCAACTTACCTGCCCACCTATGGCATGTAAGAGTCTATAAGGCGATAGGCAACACCTTGGGCAATTTTCTGATGGGAGATTATTGGCGGGAAAACAAAGGTCTTTACACATATGCCAGAATATGTGTGGAATTAGATTTAAGCAAGGGACTTCCAGACCAAATCAATCTCAAGATAAACGACATTGTATGGACTCAGCCGCTGGATTATGAGAATACCGCCTTCCGCTGCCGACACTGTCACCAAACAGGGCATCTGCAGAACTCATGCCCAGCTCTCCCGGCAAAATTGAAAAAGATGAATAATTCCAAGCCCAAATCTAAGCGATGGGTTCCATATTCTCCGCCTCCTGCAGCGGACTCAGATTCCTCTTGCTCTGACGATGAAGGAAGTGATGCCGATTCGGACCAGAATCAGTCAATGGACATCCCCACCGATACTCAGTCGCAACCTCCTGATGCTTCCGTTGCTCAGAAGCGAGCTCATGTGACCTCCTCTTCCGACTCTGATAAGGAGGCCCCTCCTCCGGAGAACTCTGGTCTTCAGGTTGTTTTAGCTCATTCTCCCCAGGATGGATGGGTTAAAGTCAGTAAAAATAAAGGGAAAAAGCTTCGTGTTGAGGCATATGCCCACTCTGGGTAGTTTTCAGTCTTTTTGTCATCCAGTGTTTTCTTGTACTTCCTTGCTTGTTTCACTCCTTCTCCAGGGCCGAGGTTGGTAGTTTTACCATTTCCGGTTGCTGGTTTTCTGTTTCTCATGATTGTATCACCATCTTGTACAATATTTCAGCTTAATAGAATTAGTCTTATTCAGAAAAAAAAACATAGTAGAGTATGAGGCACTCCTTTTAGGGCTACACTTATTGAAGAAATTAGGAGCCCAGAGGATAACAGTTCATTGGAATGCAGAATTGGTAATTAGGCAAGTGAATGAGGAATACATTGTTAAACATCCCAAAATTATAGCCTATAACGATGATGCCATGGACTTGTTAAAATCATTTGAAGAATTCCAACTTACTCTTGTCCCTAAAAACCAAAACATTATTTCCAATGGATTAGCCCTTGTTGCTAGTACATGTATGAGACCTTGTGAAAACAAACAATACATAATTCAAGAAAAATTCAAACCAGCTGTCCCAAATAATGAAAAGTATTGGTAAGTCTTTGGGGGAGAAACAAAATTAGAAGACTGCCCTACTAAGGATATATCATCTTTTCAAGAGAAACCTTCTCCCATTGCTAATATAAATCTGTCAACCAAAGAACATGAATTTACATCAAAAGCAAGCATAGATTTAGAGAAAGAAGAAATTTCACTACTTGTTGATTTGTAGGTGAAGGATGATGATGCTTCCAAGGAACATACTGAAGATGTAGTCCTTAAAGCTGATGTCTTAGAGGCAGACAATCTACCATTCATGGAGGGCCAAAAAGAAGAGAGTTCTCATCTTATCTTTGTTGATCCTATGGAATAATGTATGGAGGTCCTAATTGGATCAAATTCTGAAGCATGGATCTTTTGCAAGAGCCAAATACATAAAAAGCTGTCACCTTCTGTGATAGCCTTGGTTTTAAAGATTAATATTCAATATGTACTATGGTTACCCCTAACAAGCAGCCAGATTTTATATTCCTTTTTGTCACTGCTCAACTGGCTGCACTGGCACTATTGTATCATATAAAACAGCAAATAATTCCAAGTTAGATTAGGGTAGGTAGGAATGTCAATAAAGCTTAGCCTATGAGCATTTAGTTAGTTTTATTTTTTTTCTTTGAAAAAGAAAAAGAAAACAATACAAAAACAATAGAAAAGAGAAAAGAGGGTAGATTAGAAAAAGAAGAAAGGTACATCCCCATACCAAAAAAGAAAGAGAGTCTGAAAGTGCACAAGTTTAAATGCCACTACTAAAAGAGAGCAATTCTATTTAGTCATATAGCCTAATCATGAATAGATAGATTTCAATTTACTGCTGATAGGTTAGTGAAGAAGATTTTCCAAACAATGAAATCTTGGCTTATCAGTAGAATATATTAGGATAGAAAGAAATGGCTCTAATCAGACTAAAACTTGAGCCAAAGATAGAAAAGAACTAGTTCTAACATGCTGAAAACTTGAACCAAGTAAAGAAGAAGAAAATGGATGACTCTAAACAGATCAAAATCTTAGTCATAAGAAGAAGGAAGGATATTCATAATTTTCAGATCTTAAGCCTTCACAATTTTGTTTTAAATTTCTGTAAATTTCAGTCTATGTGCAGCTTTCTTTTATGCCATAGTCTTACAACAAATCAGACAGCTTAATCCTAGTTTGTCTGTGTGTTTCAATTTAGTTTTTAGAATGTAGAGAATGCAGATCTATCAGACATTTTAATCCTGGCAGATAGTATATTAGGTAGAGAATTTTTGAGTTCAACTGTTTAATCTGAACTCAGGGAAGTTATAAGGGTATATTTAGATTAGTTTCCTGCTTTTAATAAAAGAATAAAATGTTGATGTCAAAGGTTTGCAAGTCCAAGTGCACCTTATGAAGAGAAAATGTTAGGAAAGTAGGTTGTGTAGGTAGTTGTTTGGGGAATGAATTATTCTGTTTGATGTAATACTAATCATCTTTTTAAAGCAGCATGATCAAACAAGAAAGAGGTTGTCAAAATGCAAAGCACAGGTCTAAATTCCAGAGATAAATTTATGAGGTTCTTGACACCTCCAAGGAGCTGCCATCCCTAAGTGGAGCCACTGTTAGCCATCAATAATTTTTTTTCATAAATGATGATGGCTAAAACAGGTCTTTAAGTCTTCAAGAAACAAGTTTTAAGAAAAATTGTGAGTTCTTGAAGCCTTGTTGTGTACCTTAGCCAGAGATCCTTTCCTCTAATAATCTTCATTCAAAAATCCACTAAGTAACCTTGCTGTTATAAAAGAGACTGTTTTTAGACCCATTTTCCATCATTTTTTCCTCTGGAAAATCCCTCTAAAAACCCCTTCATTTCACCCATTTTTCCCATTTTTACCCCTTATTTTCCTCAAAAATACCCTTTAAACCTGATAAAATCCTTTTATTAATGTTTTAATCCCTTTTTACCCCCTATTGAAAACTCCAAAAACCCTTAAAAACCCTCATTTTCTGTCCAAATCCTTCATTTTAAAAAATCAGGCCTTAAGCCCCTTTCGCTTAAGCCCCAGCCCCCTTTCCCACCATGCGACCGGCTCCCTGACTGAGCACTAAAGCCCATCAGCAGTTTCACTTCGGCGATTCCAAGTTCCTGCTTCCAAGTTTTCTTTTTTGCCGATGGCTAATCCTTCGATAAGATCTAGAACGTCTGTTCCCAAGATCCGACAACTCTCGCATTTCCTTTCTCCGCTTTCTATCGCTCATCGACCATCGCACTTCGCCATCGCGTTGCTCCATCGCATTGGTGCATCGCATTGGGCTTCACCCTTTTCCCTTTTGCTTTCCTCTCTTCGTCGATGATCATCCCCCATGATCGCATCCTAGCCATTGATCATTATCCCGATCCAACGGTCCTCC
This sequence comes from Pinus albicaulis, assembly GCA_034641835.2. NCBI lineage: Eukaryota > Viridiplantae > Streptophyta > Pinopsida > Pinales > Pinaceae > Pinus > Pinus albicaulis. The sequence goes on from CM076582.1 coordinate 524,918,429, forward strand.
GTCCATCGCACTTGCTTCTCCCATCGGCCCTCGGCACATCACGATTCCAAATTCCTCCTTCCCAGGCCCTCTTCTCCACCGATTGTTGATCCCTCGATTCAATCACAACCATCCATTTTTCCCGATCCAACGGCCCTCATTGATCCCCTCCTTTCAACTCTGCCCAATAGCTTTTTGCTACGCGACAAAACTGTCGACGTCATTTCCCTGGGTCCCACCTTTCTTCTTCCCATCCTTTCTCCTTTTTCATTTGATCTCAGCCATCAATCTCCCAGATCAGACGGTCTAGAACTGTTTTCGCGCCCGGTCCACCAAAATGATTTAACGCTCCATATCAATGCGAAATGCGTTATTTTTGGATGATATGTGTCATCTTCTTGACCATATCGCGTCCATTGCACCGATTACCACTTACCACCTTTATCACGCACGAATACCATTGGTGGTATTCCAAAAATTTCTTATCATTAATTCTGTGCCCATAATTTCTTTCAAATCCCGTTGCTTTGGCCTTCCACCATGGAACCCACCCCTTGCTGCATTTTCTTCCTTCCGCACTGCTCGTTCGCCCTCCGTCGAGCCCTCTGAAGCAGTTATAGCCCCATTCATAGGTTTTTATAATATTTTGATGGTTTGTTGCAGATTTAATGGTAGATAATATATGAATGCTATCCCACAGTCCAATAAAGGGACATGGCCAAGGATGACGATCCTCTATGGTCGAAGTCAATATTGAAAGGGACATAAAGGGTCAAAATTTCCAATTTTTCACAAGTGCGTCATCAACACTGGTCATTCAGTAAAGCCCCCCAGCGCAAGTACCTGTCCGCAATCAAATGAAGACCAAACAGTGAAGATCAAAAGAGAATTAAAGATTAAAGGATTAAAGAAAAGTATAAAGATCAAAATTTTAATCCACAGTTAAAGGATAAAGACACAATATAAAGCCAAAGATGATTCGAGAAGGTCTGATGAAGCCTTAAAGCACAATTAAAGTTAATATCAGTGTTTAAAGTACTAAAGTCAGACAAATCAGCAAAATACCATTTCAAATGCCAAATCATTGAAGCAATTAATCCCCCAGAAACCAAAAACTGCCACCTACAGGCTTATTTACTCAAAAGCATACAAAGTTAATGCACAGTCAGAGATATTTGTCAAAGGCAGCTCAGAAGTAATTGCCAGCCTACCAAAAGGCTTCAAAGTCAAAAAACACAGCCTGAGTTAATGCAAAATTAATTGAAACAGAGTTAAAAACATCTGAAATCTTCTCCATAAGGCTTCCCAAAGGCCAAGAAGAATTTACTCTATATTAATTGAACAAATAACCCTTTCTTTCACTCCACCTCGTCATTCTTCTATAAATACTTCACAAAGATACATTGTTGTTGTTGGTTGAATACTAATTGAATGTAAATAGCTGCTGAGGCTACTGAAGCTCTGTTAGTAATTGAAGATAGGCTAAGAAGAGAAGTTTGAAGATGTAAAGACCTACTAGACTTGAAGATTGTAACTGGTTTGAACATCAAATATACAAGCTGATTTATGGGATCCTGGTCTATGTCAATGGTGATGTTTTTCTTACTGTAATTGTTGTTTTTCTTATGTTTTCATACTGTCCACTTTCTCTGATAAAGAATAGCAAATATAGATTAGGATTTACTGCAAAGTACCCTATTTCTCACTGATAAGCTTTATCTCTATGTTTTCTTCTAATTGTTGCTTTGGCTAGAATGATTTCAATAGAGTATAACCAGTCAAGGAATGTTGGTGAGCCCATGTCTTGCTGAGTAAAACCTGAGATGTTGTTCTTGAATGATCTTTTCACTGCATGCTAAGTAGTGTCCTAATCAAGGAAGTTTATGGTTAGCCCTATCCCTTGTTTAGTCTTCAATAGCTGTTTTGAAAGTTTTCCTTGAGAGTATGCCAAAAGCAGGATAGATTCAAAGTTCTTACTTGATATTAGGCTATTCTTTTGTTTATCTTATGTGTTTTCTTCTTTCTGAAGGTAATCTATTAGATTGCTAGATTGTTGTCTGAAAAGTGTGCTTTAGTAAAAGTTTTCCCAAAGAAGTCTATGGTTTGCCCTGTCCTTTGGCTTGCTTCAAGCAGTTACTTTGAAAGGCTTTTCTTGTTTAGTGAAGTTAATAGATTCTTAAATGGTTGTTATCTTTGCTTCTTTCACAACACTTTTAATGTTCCATATCACAAATCAATATAAAGAAATCCTTTGATATAGATGACTTGCCCCATGGACCACTCTTGAAACGTGTTGTGCAATTAAATCCTTTTGTGACTCCATAGCCCAATGGATTGATATTGTCTCTTACCTATCCTATTAGCTGAACCATTCTTTCAACTTGCTCACACCTTCACCCTTCAAAAGACTTCCTTTATTTTGATGATATCCTACCCAACCAAAAATAAACAAGTTCCCTTGAGCTTTATAACTAGCCTAATATCATAATTAAGCATAAAGATATATCATTCTAAGACACTAATAGAGAGATCCCTCTCAGAATCCAGGAGGGCTAGATCCTAGGATTCCAAAGTGGTTCTGATGTAGGCCCTGCAGCATTTTTTCTTGCCAATCTTGCAAACTATGGGGATCCTAACAGGTTTCAACTACTAAGGTTTGAAGGTGATTATTTGGGAAGTGTATATATATTATATCCTGATGAGATGGTCAGATATTCAATGCCTCTACTGGGATATTTGTCCATACTCCTCCACACGTTCTCATATTCCTACAAAGAACTATTTTAGAAGTAGTAGAGGCTGGAGAAGCCACTAGGAAACATTGAGAATGAAAGTGAAGTGAAGTTCTGTAGTTCTGAAGAAAGCTTGTGCTCATATTTTGACCTTGCTAGAAGGCAGGGGTCTTGAAATAATCATATTTAATATTTAAGAGTGCATTGCAGGAGCCTCCACAGTTAACAGAGTTGATCTATCTCGCCTCCTTATGGTTACCAAAGATAGGGCAGCTAAAGCATCTAGAAATTTAGAAACAATTTGTCTAAAAGGATGCACAGTCAGATTGAAGGAACATATCGGGAAAACTTACATCCTAACATTTCCAGAAGATTTTTTTCGTATCGACTCCTTGAAGAAATATAATCCAATCATGCATTATGTCAATAAACCTCCAACATATTGATGACTCAAGAAAAGGTGCTAGTTTTTATTCTTTTTTCATTCCATATTTCATAAATTGCAGGGCAAAGCACTTTGATTGTACAAGAAGAATGAAACCCTGAGAGTCCCCATTGAACTTGAACACATGTTTGGACTTGCTTACTGTACAAGTTGGGAGGAAAGAATCTTATGTAAATCCTAATCAGATTCTTAAGCCTATATGTCAATTATTTCAAGAGTGTGACTTCTTTGGTAGTAACTAAAGCTATAAAGAAGACTGGTTTGCAGTCTCTCCTTATGCCTCTGTATCACCTCACTGTTTCCACACTCCAGTATGATGCAGTTAGAGATGTTTCACTTTCCTTTGGTACCTAACATAATCCTATTGACCTACTTTTGTGGTCATCTCTTAGACATTAATAATTATTTTTTATCTTATTAATCTAGCCAAGGATACCATCTCTTTGAATGGAGAGCTTCCTTCTTCTAAGGGCTTGTTAAGGAAAATTATGATAGGTGATTCAAATATTACAATTTTTTCACACTTTTATTATGTTGTATACTTCCTTATTTTACCCTCGTAAATATTCACTTAGTAGCTTAAAATTGGGTTCACTTAATTTCTACATTCAAAGCAATGCATTGTATTTTCATAATCTTTGACCCTTTGGAATTATTAACTAGTTTTTTCCAAGCATTTAATGGTCTACTAATGGTGGATGTGTGCATTAGCTATAGCATAGTTAATTGACAGAAGAAAAGGGTAAAGATTTGTGGTGTGTCTTGCATGCAACAGAAGGGTATACTAACCAATGTTCCTTGCATGGGACTGGTTGATTGGGATACCTATGGAGCCTATATCAAATATCCAATCTTGTTTCTTGAAATTTTTTGGTATTGGTGTGTGTAACTAAAATTCCAAGTCTCCTCCCTTCATATTTAGAGTTTCTTTCTATTGGGATTACTTATGAAGTGGTGATTACCTGCTTGACATGGAGGTAAATTGGTCATGAGATCATTTGAATTTGGTTTTTCTCCTTGGCTCTAACTAGTACATATGATCTACCAGTCAATGAATATTTCAGTAGAGACTATAATTTATCCTTATCCAAGAAAAATATCATCAATTTGTCAAGGTTGGAACTGGGTTTTGTCTTTGATGGTCAAGAACCCCTAAAACAATGTTATTGTCATTGCCCACTTGATCACATCAGTGGCTGTTGTTACCCCTCATGTTGACATGATTGGTAAAATCATATTTCAGGGGTAACTTGCAGGATGATCAAGGACCATAAACACACTTATTTTTGGTTGAGAGTAGTCCTTCATGTGATGATATTCCTGGATGATCAACATAGTGATTCTCCTTGATAATAATGTGGTTTCCTTGGTTGGAATGATGATTCTAGCCCTCGCAAGGTTAGATTATCAGTGGAGGTTGCTTCAGTGGTGCATAATGTTCTTCATGAACTAACATCAAGGTGGTCAAATAATCACATCCTTGTCACTTTCACCTTGTGCCACAAGGGTATGCTGACCAATGTTCCTTGCATGGGACTGGTTGATTGGAATACCCGTGGAGCCCAGACTAAATACCCAAGCTTGTTTCTTGAAATTGTTTGGTATTGGTGTGTGTAACTCAAATTCCAAGTCTCCTGCCTTCATCTTTAAAGTTTCTTATTGTTGGGATTCCTTATGTAGTGGTGATTTCCTTCTTGACATGGAGGTATACTGGTCATGTGATCATTTGAATTGGGTTTCTCTCCTTAACTCTAACTGGTACATATGATCTACCAGTCAATAAATATTTCAGCAGAGGCCATAATTTATCCTATTTGAATAAAATTATAATCAATTTTTCAAGGATGGAACTGGGTTTGTCTTTGTAGGTCGAGAAACCCTACAACCATGTTCTTGTCATTGTCCACTTGATCACATTGGTGCTTTCTATTACCCCTTCATGTTGACATGATTGGTAAATGCATATTTTAGGGATAACTTGCAGGATGCTCAAGGACCACAAACACACTTATTTTTGGTTGAGAGTAGTCCTTCATGTGATGATCTTCTTGAATGACCAACATAGTGATTCTCTTTGATAATAATGTGGTTGCCTTGGTTGGAATGATGATTATAGCCTTCACAAGGTTAGATTATCAGTGGAGGTTGCTTTAGTGGTGCATACAGTTCTTCATGAACCAACATCAAGGTGGTCAAATAATCACATCCTGGTCAGTTTCACCTTGGGCTACATGGTTAGATCATTATTATCCTCTGAAGTGGTAATACACTTACCTCACTTCATTCATGTTCATGCCATGTTTCCATAGTTTTACCTAGGAAATGTTTTATTGCAAGCATATTATAACTTCTGCGTAGGTGAAATCACTTCACACATACATTTTGATGGCACCTCATCATTTTTCCTACGTGATTTTTGTACCTCATCGCATCTTAACCATTTCACCAAAGAAAACTTCACTTTCATACTTACATACCACTTCATTCCATCTCTTGGAAGGTGAATGGCATGTTTTAGGATTTTAGATATAATCCATAATTTTTTTTCTTATTAACACTTCAATTCTTATATATCCGAAATTTCTATCGTGAACACACCTAAGTAGTTTAGGATATTTAAGTCTTAACCCTTTGGTTGAGTGAGTACGTAGTTGTTGAAAATGTAAGTAGTTTCGTTCTTCATAATTGTTGTTGTACTCATTTAAGTATGTATCCTATGTAACAAACAAGAAAAAGTTATTTTATTAAAGCACGAGTTTTGTGTTCTTTAATGATGGTGTTCTAGGTAAAAGCATGTTCTTCATGCTTCTAGGGCTCGTTAAGTCTTAGGATTTATTTTTATGATTCAAAGGAATCAACATCATGTTTGCAAGACCCTTTTGTTGAAACTATTTATTATTTGACACTACTAGTGCATTTATAACTTCTTGCTGTCTATTGGGATATGATATACCTGTCATTATAAAGTGAAGAACGTTCAAGAAAGCCTGTATCTTTTTGGAAAATTTTACGAAATTTTAACTTTGCATTAAAAATTCCAGAAACAATTTGCTAGTGTTAAGAATAATGAATGTCATCAATCAATCCGCTTGTGTTGATTGAAATAACCTAAATTCTAACTCGTTCAACACCCTCAAGCACTTAAACGAAGTGAGATTACTCATACCCTGCTAGCCCAAATAAGCCCATGAGAGAACATGTTGCAAGTGGGTTTTGAACATTGGTGGGAAGGATAGTGGTCTAACATTCTGGGATTTTCTGAGACAAAATTGAGTAAGGAAAATACAATTTATGGTCAATTCTTTGATGGTTTATGATAGGCATCTCTTGAGAATTTTATTTGAGAAAGCTTGTGGTTATTCAAATTGTAGTTATCAGAATTCATTTCAATTCTCAAATTATTGTTCCCAATATATATGTTCTCAAAGAAGAACAATATTAACAAGGATGCAATGAGAGAAGTCCTGTATTGGTCACATTGGGAACTTCAAATTTCCAACATTGCACCCCAAAAACCCACCTAACAGGATACCTTAATGAAATTAGTAGTATCTTTCTATGAATAAATTCAGAATAGTAGTTATTTGTTTTTTATTGTTGAATAAGTCATTCCCACAAAATTCCTTACATAGAAAGCCTTTTGAAGTTGTTAACTTGTTATTAACGACCCTTGCAGCATTGTTAATGAGTTTTGATATTTCATGTTGAGAAATTCGAGGGATGATAAATATGATGAATAGCCATAATTATAACATTTTTTTATTGTTGAATAAGTCATTCCTAAAAAAGTCCCTCTATAGCAAGCCTTTTGAAGTCGTTAAATTTTTATTAACGACCCTTGCAGGGTTGTCAATGAGTTTTGATATTTAGTGCCTCTCGAGCTATTAGAGAGATGATAAATATGAAGAATAGCCATCATTACAACTTTTTTGTCTGCCAATTTGCAGTCTGTTTATTTGTTGATAATCGACCTGCGCAATAGATATTATATAGAGCATATATTGCTGCAGGGTTGATTTTTAAGAGTTAATATGGAATGGCATAAATTTTGACCAATTGTTCATATTGTTGATGATGCGTCTACCCAATGAAGTTCTTGGGAATGATCTGAGAGACAAAATTGCTTATATAAAAAGATGAAACATAATACAAATTTTTTGTGTTTGGCAGTTTTGAGATGACTAATAATTAGGTATTGTCTGGTTGTATATCACGTTTATTGTATTTATATATTTTTATATCGCCATATTTGATCAAGATAAAATGTTATAATTGTAATGTGAAGGTATTAGTAAACTTTATTGGAAATGTGCCCGTACGCCATCGTACCTTATTGTTCGTTGCAACAATTTTGCATACGTTGTCATACCCAGGGAGAAATTGGAGGCATACCCCAATTTCAAGTATGGCAACAATGATTTTAGCATGAAAGAAATATATTTTAATAACTAACAAGCTTTGTTAAGTTTTCATTTAGGGTGGGCCCAACAAAATTCCCCAAAACAACAAAGTGTTTCAAACTCTAATTTCATGCTCACTTCGACATTTTTGGTTTGGCTATGTGAGATGGGAAGGTACCAATAGAGAAGAGAGGAAGTAGGGCATTGTTTATTGTTTTTATTCTAATAAATTGATGTCCATTCAAACATTATTCATCCTTATTTTAATTCTTCTCTTCTTGTATACCTAAATTTCATCTTGAAGTTTCTGTATTCGTCATTTTCTCGGCTATGCCTGGAAAGGGGGAGGGAATGCCAATGGGGAATTTGAATTCATGTCGTCAGAATTGGACTTGGATGGCCGGTTACTTTGCAAAGACTATTTTTAGACTCGAAAAAGAGGAAAAAATTTGTGAACACAAAATATACTGATGACATTTCCAATCCATATAGGTTATAAAACCACAATCTATGAAGAAATTCATAAGATCATGTCATACAATATAAGAACACAACATTTGACACTTGATTTATGTATGCAAAATAATGAACTAAAGGATCATTCCATGATCAAATTTACAAATATTACTCAATTCAAATACATAGCGTGTAGTCTCATAACATAATTGGAAAATCAAAATAGACAATCTTAACCCTCCAAGTCCAATCTCGAGCCTCATGCATGACTACAAAAGTGCCTAGAATAAGCCATAGAGGAGATAGTACCAAAATCACTAGATTGTAGCAACAACTGTGATGCAAGTATATTTGGTGTAGCAACAACATCATTTGATAGTTTTGTTCCTGGCTTAGGGAAGAAAAATATACTCTGAAATTGCTTGTAACATTTGGTCTTGCCAAAATTTGAGTTTACTTTATTTTTTTCCTGGATATTTTGTTTTTCTTATAAATAAGTCTAAATTCTATTATACGATATAAAAAATATAGAGGACATTGCAACTTCCAGACCAGAATTGCTGAGTTAGCCAATTCCGGTAAGAAAGAGAAAATTCAAAAATACACAAATGGGGCTGCCCTTAGGGGGGAAACCAACCCATAAACTAGTCCACAAAGCATAATAGGAGCTTCCCCTTAAGGGGAAACCAACGTTAAACAATATAACCCAGTATTCAAGTTTGTTGTGCAGAAAGTAAATAGTCATATAAACTAGAATTGAGCTAGAAAAAGCAAGAAAAGGAGGAACCATGGCGCTAGGCGTTCTGGTCATTTTCATCTTGAATTTGCTGAGGAGGCTACTCTTCCTCTATGTAGCATCCATAATCGAAGGGGTCATCCTCTGGCTTCGAAAGCAGTGAATGTTGCTCAGCCATGGAGGTATTAGGGGAATTTTGAGGTCTAAAATGGGCCTCCTAAGGAAATTATTAAATAATAGTGTGAATAATAAAATAATATTTGATTAGATCATCAAAGTTTAGAGGGAAAAAAGAAAGAAATACTTTTTCAACTCGTATTTTCAACTTATCTTTCAATTTTTTTACTCAAATTTCGAGTAGAAGTAATTTTTGGATGCAAAATTTAATTGCTCATCCAAGGAGTATGCATGTTGCAAAATTTTGATGGACCCTACTACATGAAAAATGAAAATAACATGAAAAACGTGATTGCAATCATGTTTTTTAATGTGTTTCTAATTTTTCATGTAGGAGGGTTCATCGAAAGTATGCAACATCAGCACTCCTTGGATGAGAAATTATTTTTTTCATCCAACAAGTACTCCCACTCGAAATTTGAATAAAAACTTTGGGAGATAAGTTGAAAATACGAGTTGAAAAAGTAGTTTTATTATTTTATTATTTTTTAATCTTTTTACCTTTTTACTTAAAAAATGGTGAATCGTCCCCCATGGTTGACAACATCATATTTTATCCTATTGGTTCTTATAAAGTTTATTTTGGTTGTACATTTTACGTAGGAGTCCCATTTTAGACCTCAAAACTCTCCTAATGGTGAATCAAGACTCGTTGCTTCTGCATTTCCCCCAGATGTTGAACTAGTGCTGCCACCACTGTCCAAAGAATCCTCCATATTATTGACAGGCATAGCCACCATCTTCCCGGGCCGCTGAGGGGAAGAGGGAGAGATATTTGTTTTCCTCATCCTCTTCCTAGAGCCAAAGCCAAAAGGTCAAGTTTGGGCTTCAGGAATTCAGAGAGAAATATGGGCAGAGAGGTGCTGAGGGTCAAGAACCTCTAGCACATCCATGACCATGGAAAAATCCACTGTGTGCTTTGAAATTGTAGGGATGGGAGGGCAAGTGGGCGAGCCTCGGCCTCTGCCTCTGCGATAATGCATACAATGGCAGCGAGGCATGGAAGTGACATAATTATGAGAATGCAACTGAGTGGGATGAACGGAGAGTGAAGGGCAAGCAAAGAGACTAAAGGTAGCATGGGCCAAGTGGGCAGAGGGAGTTTGAAGGGCTGACAGAGGGGCAGAGGCACAACCAGAAGAGATAGAGATGAGAGTCAACCTGACATAGAAGCGGAGGGAGATATGTGGAGGAGTGTCATCACCATTGCCCATAAATTTCCAGGGCGCTCTGCAACCAAGACGGACTAGGGAGAGTTCACGACAGAGGAAATGAATGTGGAATTGAGTGTCAGTTATGGCACCTTGCTTTGAATATAGAAAGGAGAATTTAATGGAAACCACGCCAGAGTCGTGTGTTGCCTCATGGCGAGGAAAAATTCTTGGCACAGGGGGGGCGGTGTGGCATGCTGCCTTCTCTCTATGAGGCACCCACATTCAGGAATCTTTTTCCCGATTTTAATTTTATAATATAATATAATATGGTGAGATATTCGCCAAAAAATTATATATACATATTATATTATTGATAAAATCGCCTTCCTTTTTCCTATGTATCATGGATATTCGCCCATTTATTATACATATAAATTTAAGGGGGTTCTTAAATTTTCCTTGTCCCTTGCATACTCACCATCTTTCCATTTGGAGCAAAGATAGCCCATGCTATGAAATATAGGTTTCACGTACTACGACTAGCACCATCAGCATAACTAATGTAAGGTTCAAGAAATGTCTACATTTGCAAAACAAACGTAAATTGGATCAACAGAAGCTAGGGGAAACCCTGAAAATACACACTACAAACACACTCAAACACACCTATAGATATTATGTACACAGTGTAATACACATGAGGTCAATCATAATATTTTTTGAGGTACAACCCATTTATAGGCTGTGCAAGTGGAACTCCATCGAAATCTACCAACTCGTAGGACCCTTTTGCAAGGACCTGCTTGAACATGTATGAGCCCATCCACATAGGTTGGAACTTTCCTAGACCTAACTTATCAGCCTCCTGGTTATATAAGAGAACTAGGCATCCTTCCGAGAATACTCGAGGTTTGGAACTTTTGTCGTATTGCATATTGACACATATTTTATGAGCTTCGTTGGCTAAAGAAACATCGTGTCAGGTTTCATCCAAATGATTCAAATGTAACATATGCTCCTCCTCTACAAAATTGGCAAGAATAATTTTGACAACTAGTTTCAATGATGGGATTTCACACTCGATGGAGAGGATCGATTCTAGACCATAGACCAAATGAAACGGTTTGAACCTAGTAGATGTCCTAATTTAGGTTTAGGATGCCCACAAGGTTGCGTAAATAATTAGGTGCTAGTCCGATTTATGGACCCCTACCATACGTTGAAGCGTCGTTTTAAGAAATTTGTTGACAACCTCAACTTGTCCATTTTCCTCTAGATAGTAGGGAGTGGAGTCTTCATGTGAACGTCCCAACTTAGCAGCTAGTTCGATCATCATATGATTTCAGAAAATTTTTCTCTGATCCATAACTATCACTTGTGGTACAACAAACCTAGCAATAACGTGGTTGAAGAAGAAGTATGCGGCCCTCTCGCCAGTGTTGTTAAATGTAGGCATCACCTTGACCCACTTAGTAAAGTAGTCAACAATGACAATAATATAAACTGTTCCTCCGAGCCGAGTGAGGGTTACATGTCATAAACTCAAAGCCCCATTTTGAAAAAGGACCAAGAACGACAACGAGATGCAAAGGATCAGGTGGAGCATGGATCTTGTGATTGTAGATCTTGCATCCATCACACTTCTTGACAACGATGATGTAGTTGCGAAAGATAGTGGTCCAAAGGTAACCAGCACATAAGATATTTTCCGTGGTAGCTTAACTAGATATATTTTCGCCACATGCCCCCGAATGGCATTTGTTAAGAACTTTCTCGGCTTCCTCAAGGGTTAGGAGCCTTCATAAGATCGTATCAATACCACTGTTGGGCCATAATTGTAATCTACGGATAAATTGTGCTTCCCTAGGTAAGTGTTAGCCTAGAACAATAGGTGAAAGACTATACTACCATTTCTCCTAACTCAGAACAGATACACAGAGAGGATTGGAGGCTTACTTGTTTCAGTTGCTTCCAAATGGCTTCTTTCTGTCGCTTCCACTACAGATTCAAATTCAAGCGGTTTTAAATAACTGAATGCTTCCTGTAAGAAAGAACACTAAAATAGTAGAAGATGCAATAATATAGATATCTATTCAATTTATTTAGCTAAATCAGTTAAGCGTAAACTACATTCATCAACCAAGATCTTGCAATATGGAAAATCAAAGTAAACATAGATGCATGTAGGGAAAAAAAAGAAGAAATCTTTATTGATGATAGAAGGAGAGGTTACAACCTAGTGACTGATTTGAAGTGACCTTCCAGCAGAGTTCCCAAGTCTCATCACAATATAAATCTCTCCAGCAGTAGCTCCACAAATCAAACTCTCTATTGAAAATTCTCCAGCATTTCCCTACTCAAATTCTTCCTCCCAAACACTTAGATCTGTGTTCAATTTATAGATGAACTGTAGGTTATTTTGTAATCAATAACATTCCAAAAATAGGAAATACATGTTTCCATTCATGTAGATGTCAAATGGACACTTGGATCCGAAGCTTGACACATGTGAACCCTTCTAGAAGACACTGGCCAAGTGGAGATTCCGGAACAATGAGAATTTCACTCCCAATGTGACCAACGCACCTTTGAATGTCAGGAAGTGCTCTGCAAAGCAACCTTGAATGGGGCTACCTGCATATGCAATGCACTTAGGCCCTTTAGAGCCTGCGTTGGTGAGCTCCCAAATGTTTAATAATAAGCTTCAAACCATGGAAAATCCTTGCTTGATGAAAGTCTTGTTTGATTCATGTTATTTCCTGTCTTAGGGCATATAGAAACTGAGATGATAGGGAATGATAGACCCTTGACCATTGGTCCTGGAGATGATGCCCAGTTAACCAGGTCATTGGGAATGGCGCCCAAGTTGACCTATAACAATTTCCCCCTAAAGCATGAAATCCAAATAATAAGAACATTTGATTGAGATGATTTACACCGTGATTAGCCTAGAAAAAAAGAAGAACAGTCACCTGCATCAATATTACAATACATTACATCATGGTATATCCTCTATTGATCATAATTTCTTAGGGTAGGCATTCCCATAGTTAGCACATAAAAAAATCTAATAACATGTAAATAATTCAAAAATTCGTCTACATTGGAATGTTGCCCAAATACAGACACGCCTACAGATATAGGCCCATGTTTGGATGAAAATCTGTATGTAAGGTCACCATACAGATGATGTGTACAAAAATCCTGAAATCACAGCCCGGATGGCTGAAACTAGATCTGGGGTCTTCTTATCTCGTTCACTCGACCATTTGGGTACAAGTCTAGCCATGCAAATATATGATTTTTCATCGAACATGGAAATACATCATTTGATTACCAGCCAATGATGTGAGCTGTTAACAAACGCGGAGAACCACCATTAATGTCAATGGCCCTCAAGGTACTACAATACATTTCGTAAGGCGTGAATAGATGATTTGATGTTGAACGCCAAACAAAATATTTCGGTCAATGGTCTGGAAGCGAGGATCTTGTCGATGCTATAAAAGGCCTCATGGTACTGGAATCTGATGTTTCTAAGTGAACTTCCTGTATATTGATTTGTTTTCGATAGGAAGTCACCTCATTGCAAAACTGGAGTTACTGATTTCAGAGACAAGGGTATGACTTGATATAGCAATTTTCCGGGATGACGGTCATGAAAATGAAGGTTTATGAGTATTGTAGATGGATAAGTTCTTAATCACTACATGACTTCTCTTGAACATATCAACGACACTATGATGAGTTGGCAGCATTGACCCAAAACCGAAGTGAAGGTATGATGAACCATAGGTGTGAATGAACCGTCAAGATGATTACCCAACCCAAACAGTCACGGACATGGAGTGAAAGAAGTGTCATGTTCAAGAGCGACTTGCTACCAAAAAGAAACTTTGCTTGCTTTTCCCAAAATTTCCCCGGTCATTTTTCGACTAGTACCTCTTTATTTTTTAACAAGGTTGAGGAGGATAACATTCGCTTGAACTATAATTCAACCCTTTGGGCGAATAAAGAATAAAGTATCACTATTTAAGAATTTAACGAGTCTAGCGATGAATGAAACTCGATTCTTGCCATGATTGACAAGCTCGTCGCTATTTTATGTTTTAACGAGCTTAACGATAGTGATAGCCCGATCCTTTTTCATGTTTAGAGAGTTTGAAAAAGAGGACGAAAGAGGACTCCAAAAGTACTTTTTTGTAAATTTGTCTCTCAGATCCGAAAAAGTGTAAAATAATATCTGAAATAACCTCTTTGGTCATGTTTAACCAAGGTATTCCTTTTTCGTAAATAATCCATCTCAGTCCATAAAAGGGTTAAACTTATACTGAGTGGATATCAATTCATTTACTTCAACAAGCTCGAAATGACAAGTGCTCGGAAATATTTTCACATTATCGGAGTCTGAAAAGAGCTGAAAGAAGACTCCAGGAGTTCCTTTTTCACTATTATAGAAGCTCGAAAAAGAGATAAAAGTGCGCTTCAAATCATTTTTTGTTTTTATCAAAGCTCGAAAAATAAGGAGAAAAAACATGCTTTGTGGTCAAGTCTTTCTTGAAATAAATCTACACGACTAACCTGTTCGTTAGTTGTATTTTCTGTTCAGAACAACATCAAATGGATTAAAAATACTTGTTTCATGATAAAAACATAATAAAACTATAGTCATAGAAATAAATTTAACTTGCAAGTAATTAAATGACTATATAAAGCAGTTTCACTATTCATTTTTACCATTCCATAGTTACCATTTGCATTTTGGAGCTCTGAACCTGAATTAGCCCCCAAACTTTAGTCATTGATTGCGGTCATTTTAATGGACAAATTTCATCACCGTTTGATCCAGGTCAGTAGCATAAACATCCTCTTTCCTTTAGTATTCATTTCATTACCATTCCTTGCAATTTTTTAGGGTTTTGAGGCTCCTATGGTAAATTCTACCAAAATAGAGGGCAACGCACCCCTGAATTTCGAAACCTGCGTTGCATAGTAGGTACAGTGAAGTGTACCTGCATATGCAATGCACTGTGTCAGCCCAGGGAATGCATTGGGCGCAGTTGAAGTTTTTTTTTTCATGTTGTGTCCAAAATTTGCCTAGTTTTTTGCAATGAATGGTATCTAATGGATCTTATGGTTGATTTTCAGGTTTCCATCATATTACAATGACGATTACATGGAGAGAAAGAGAACATGAAGAATAAGATATGATTTCCTTGAATGATTCGGGTACTATAAGAGCTTTAAGATATTGTGGGCTGCTTAAGTACTTCAAATTCTCAGGAATGAGGCAACAAATAGAACTCCTAGAATTCCTTATTCGAGCATGGGATCTGGCGATAGAGGCATTTCACATAAAAAATCAAGTGTTGTCCATAACAGTTGAGGATGTGTATTTTCTCACAGGTTTGTTGAGGAGAGGTTTGCCCATTTCACTCACAGGATCTACCGTTGGAGGAGAAAAAGTGAGGGATTATGTTATGCAGTATTGCTATATGGGGTCAGAACCTAGAAAATATGGAAAAATAAACATCCATGATGTCAGGGATTTTCCTTTGAGGACCATCCTATTCATGATCGCTAAACTAGCTAGCACCATTACACTCCATGTAGCGAACAGATCGTATATGCAGTATGCGCTGGAATGTTTAGAGCCAACAATTTTCAACTGGTCTAAAGCTGTTCTATCTCAGATAATGGAATAACTGAATAAAGAAAAGGGAGGAAGGAAGAAAAATTTCATTTATGGTTTGATCCTTGTTTCTTTTTCTTTGAAACAGATTCCACTGATCCAACCACAACATGTAACATTGGATATATCTAGTCCTAGAGATCCTCGAATGCAGAGATGGGTAGAACTCATGGGTTAGCATTCAGACCAATCAACAATTGTGTTCTCGACTACATTCTTTGCTTGGTTCAGGCAACATATTATCACCATCGATGAGTATGCATATGCAGGTGTCGACTTCCGAGGAGATCCCGATCTAGCTTTACCAGAAGCCGCTTAGTGGGGTGCAATAGGTAAGATTGATTTGACCATGTTTTTTGATTTTTATAAGGTTTATACAATTTTTTTTGTGTTTTTATTTCTTTCCAAGACTAAACTAAAATTTTTAATTTAATGTAGATATTTGTCACGTTCAACCAGTAAAGGAACCAGAGCGCGAAGCAGATGCACCAGCAGAGAGGGCTGTCAAGAGAGCAGTCCTTCAGGACCTTGATATGGCTGAGACTCTTTCTGAGCTCCAACATCACATAGAGGGGTTGACCTTTGGGATTCCAGATTTCCAAATCGAAGATCTTCCCATGCAACTGCAGTGACACACAATTGGGGTTCCTAACCGTTGGATGCAGTTGCTCCGTAGGATTGCTAGATCTATAGCATGCTATCATGAGCACCACTAGTTTACTTATGACTTTTGCATACATTTTGAGGTCAGATGACCAACATGTCTTGGGCAACTTTTTTTTTTAAAACCTATAACTATATATCTATATGTTTTTAGAGTTTTTCCTATGTTTAATGTGCAATCCTATTCAATGATGCGAATGTTTTCTTTACCTATGTCGCAAATTTCTGTCTAAAACTTGATTAGCTAATGAATCAGTTAAAGTGTTCAGATTTTTGGAAATGTGTTTATATTGAATGAAATCAAAATGCCTCTCCAAAAGTCGAACTCTAAGGAACAATCTAAGTAGTGTTGGATTTCTAACAGTATAAATACTAGTAAGTTGTAGTACCACAAGTTGTGAGTCTAACCTTATGATTATGAGGTTAATACCAAATGAAATGGCATCAGAGAGAAGTTCGATCAACGCACTATACTCAGTGAGATTATTCGTCGATCTACCGATAAAAATCCCTTGAAAACTCACTAACTCGCCGTTCGGAGCGAAGATGGCCCACGCTGCAGAGGATAGATTCTGCGTACTACGACTAGCACCATCAACATATCCAAAAAATGGTTCCAAGATTCAGTGATTTGTGATGAAATTTAAAGAGGATTACTAACATCAAGAAAACTCTAAAAGACAAATTAAGATAGTGAATGCAAATCAACAGCATATAAAAAATATAATACAAAAAATTTCCATGCTCATGATTAAGCATAGTAATGTTTCAAATACAACCCATTTCTAGGCTATGCCAATGGAATCCCATCATAATAAACTAACTCGTAGGAACCCTTAGCAATAACTCTTTTGACAATATAGGGGCCATGCCATAATGGCTCGAATTTCCCTGTACCAATTACATCAGCTTCCTGTTCGTAATGAAGGACCAAGTCGCCCTTTGAGTAGATACGAGGATGGACATGTTTGTCATAATGTGCATTTATACGTCTCTTATGCACTTCGTTGCCCAATTCGGATTCATGACACATTTCATCTAGATGGATGAGGTTAAGGAGACACGCTTATTCTTCTGAGGTGTCAGGTAACAAGTCTATCGCGAGTTTTAACGATGATATTTCACATTGGATTGGTAATATAGCTTCCAGACCATACACCAATTGAAAAGGAGTAAATCTGGTCGCGTTTCTCACTGAGGTTCGATACGCCCACAAGGAAGAGTACAGGATCAAGTGCCAGTTCCTTTTACTGACTCTTGTCATTCGTTGAAGAATTCATTTAAGAATTTTATTAATAGCCTCAACTTGTCCATTTGATTGTGGATAATAGGGAGTAGAATTATCATGCGATAATCCTAACTTGGCTGTCAATTCAAACATCATATGGTTGCAAAAATGCTTCCCATGATCCATAACTATAGCCTGTGGGACCCAAAACCGTGCAATGACGTGATTGAAGAAAAACAATGTAGCTTTTTGTCCTGTGTTATTGAATGTAGGCATCGCTTCAGCCCATTTGGTAAAATAGTCGACTACGACAATAATATAACCATGCCCCCTGGATGAAGGAGGGTTACAGGTCATGAAGTCGATACCCCATTTCATAAATGGCCCAATAGAGAGAACAGGATACATTGGCACTGGCTGTTTTCAAATTTTATGGTCATAAATCTGGCATGCATAACAACTTCTGACTGTGAGGATACAATCTTGAAAAATAGTAGGTGAAAAGTAATCGGCGTGGAGTATCTTCTATGCAGTAGCATAACTAGATAAATGTCCACCACAAGCCCCAACATGGCAATCATTTAACACTTTCTCGGCCTCCTTATGAGTGAGGCACCTCCTTAAAATGGTATCGACACCACGACAATAAAGTGTATCATCGACGATCAGATAATATTTGGCTTGGTATCGAATACATCTCTGATCAGAGTGAGAAGTATTAGGTCAAAAATTTTGGGTTTGGAGATAAATGATTAAATATCCATACCAGGGATCAGATGATCCGATCAGAAACAAAGACTCGTCTGGAATAGATGGTTCCGATATAGTTGCAGTATTATCACAGGGAAGCTCACAAAGAAGCTCAGCCAAAACTGAAGACTTATTTGACTTGGATTTGATGAATTCCAAATCAAATTCCTACAAAATGACGATCCATTTTGAATATTCCCCCCCAAGAAATTGACGTGATAAAATGTCAGTCATGGGGTTGCAATCCGAAACTATTGTTTTTTTTCAGAGCAGGATATAATGGCAAAATATTTGGATAGCTTGAATGGCTGCCAAGGCAAGATTTTCCACGTACGAGTACTTAAATTCTGTATCATTGAGATTACGACTCAAATAATAGAACGGATGTTCAATTCCACCTTCTACATGGACCAAAACCATAGCGATGGTCGTCTCAGCTGTGGCGATATATAGGAAATAATCATTTTGATAATTTTGAGGATACATTAATGATGCTCGAACAAGATGGTCCTTGACAGCATCAAAAGAAGCTTGTGCAACTTGGTCCTAATGGAAGGGAACCCCATTTTTCAATAATCGAGTAAATCCTTTAGCCATTTCAACATAGTTTGGAATGAACCTTCTCATGAAGTTAGCATTTCCTTGAAGTTTATGTATCTGAAGTAAGTTTGATGATGTAGGCAAATCAAGAATGGCTTGTACCTTCAGTGGGTTTATTCAAATTCCTTCTTTTGAGACTATGAATCCGAGAAATCGACCAGAACCAACATAAAACACACATTTGTGTGGATTGAGGCATATCTTGTAGTGTCAGCATCGTAAGAAAATGGCTCTCAAATGCATCAGTTGATCAGTCTGTTTTCATAAATGCATTGGTAAATCATATAGATATGGTTGAACAATGTGCTTGATGTCGTTGAAAGCATAATCCATTACTCTCTAAAAAGTTGCCCCAACGTTCTTTAAACCAAATGGAAGTTTCCTATATTCGAATGTGCCCCAGGGACAGATGAATGTTGTCTTATGTTGGTCATCTAAGTGGATATTGATTTGATTGTAGATGGAAAATCCATTCATGAATGAAAATATTTCACATCCAGCACAATCGTCAATGATCTGGTCGATAAAGGGAGTAGGATAGTTGTCTTTTGGACAAGCCTTATTCACGTCCCAATAATCGATGCACACTATAATGGTTCCTTGTTTTTTCATAACAGGAACGATATTGGAAACCGATTCAGTTAGCGGAACAGGGTAAATGAAACCAACACGCATAATTTTTTCAACTTCTGCTTTGATGGCAGCGGCTTTCTTTGGATGAACAGGACGAAGTCGTTGACTCACTAGTTTGACATCAAGATACATATTAATAGTCTGTTCAACTATACTATTATCTATGCCTGACATTTCCTCATAATACCAAGCGAATACGTCACAAAATTCACGAAAAAGAGATCGATATGAATCAAGTTCTGATGGAGAACAAGATACACTGACATGAATATTTTCTACAATGCCAGGTTTAGTCGAAATATCGATAGAAATCGTTTCTTCAATATTTGATAAATTTTTCTTAGATTCAATTGCATTAATCAAAAAAGAATTCTAAAAGAAATTTTGAATGGATGAGTCATATAGTTCTCTGAGATTATTTTCTTCATAATCAGGAAGATGGGAACGATGATGATAATCTTCTAATGGCACTCCTTCTGCCATCATTACATCCAAAATATTTTCATCTATCAAAAATTTTGACAAAAATGGATCAGATGGAGTACCAAAATCTAATGAAATATCAACCCAAACACTCGACGACACTGATTTCAGATTTGCTGCCCAAGCCAAATAGATTGATTGCTATTGTAGCTTAATAGGGCTGAGCGATAAAACATCATCCAACATAGAAATATCAGAAACACTCATACTCTTCCTTAAGCCATATAGAGTGGAAGAGATCATGTAGCAGGTCTCTATTCTTGCAATTTCTACCAATGTCGCAGGTGGCGGTAATGCAAAGGTTCCCATAAGAGTGGAATCCTTTAAGATTCCTACACCAATGTTCTGGATTTCTAGTTGGGGTAAGTGAATATACGAAATGCTTCTAGTTACCTGCGAAGTGGAGGCAAAAAAGGATAATTGATTAATGAATGGAATTGTACCTTTATGAGGAAAGGCAACCATTCTAAAATATGTAGAAATAATAGAAGTCATCGCATATACCCATGGTCTTATGAGTAAAATATTATAGTAAAGGGGTTCGTCAACAACCTCAACATCAATACCTATTTTTTTGCCCCCTAATTCAACTTGCAGGTTATTGAAAATACCACAAGGTTTATATGTTCTTCCATCAAAAGCCTTCAACGTCGTTGATGATTATGATAATCGCGGCAAGCCAAGTGACTTCCAATAGTTTAGAGATATAATGCATGTAGATGCTCCCTCATCAAAAATAGTGCGATGAACAAGGTGATTCAGAACATTTACTTGGATGGATAATTCCAATTCTGCTGGTAGCTATAGCACATAGCATGTATGATTAAAGACGACAAGATTAGAATCATTTGGATCAATTCCACCAATGGCCAACAATAAAGCCTGCTTCTAGGAGGGACAATTTTGTAATACCTCAAGAGTAGACATAGCTGAAGGGGATTGAGCCAAATCTTCAACTATATTATAATTTTGTGCAGCTCTTGCTCGAGGATTATATGTCAATTTATGAATTACTCCCTTTGGTGGCTTAATCGTCAATTCAGGAATAACAGGAGGTGATACTGATTCATTAGATGGATTCGTTGTCAAGGTAGTAGGTTGATTAGTGGCCGAACTACCATAGTATTTATTCTACGTCGACACCAAAATATCTTGTGAAGGTTTTGTAGTGGATAACATTAACACTTGGGAACTTAGAGCTGGATCCGTAGCAACCAAATTTGTGTCTAGATTTGGAAATGGGTCTGTCAACACAGCTGATGCATGAGAAGTCTTGATGATTTTTGAGACTTCAACACGGTGAGGAAAATACCTAACAAAATTTTCCTCGTTATAGATTATGCATGGATAACGAGGTTTCCGTGGTCCTGAAGGTCAATCAGATGATTGTTCCTGCGGGTTAGAAGTTTGTTTTTTCTTTGATTTTGCCTTTTTATTACTTCCTAGTTGCTTATCACTCTTGCCTTTGTCAAATGAGATGGCATTGATTTTAGAAGTAGGAGAAGGATCAGATGGAGTAGTGTTGTGTGTGTTTGCAGTGCCTATTAGGAGCTCTCCGGCATGAGAGTCCTTTATTATAGGAGGAACATTGAAATTAGATCATGATGCATTTGGTATTTTGTAATAAAGCGTGCTAGAGTGAGTATAAATCAAGTCTAAATACTGGGCATGAGCGATAAATTGCTCTTCTGTGACAACGCCACCTTTAGCCACATCCTCTATTATAGATGGTAACAGGGATTTGATGAACCATTTAGCAAGGAGTTGATTAGGAACAAATGTCTTAACCATTCGTCGACGGCGACAATGTGAGTAGCATTACTCTATTTGAAGTTGGTTAAGTTTTCCGTTCCATTTTCGTATCTAATTGGTAACTGGAAATGGGTCAAAAAGAAAGTAGCCAAGGCTGTGAAATTTTCAAAAGACTCTAGGTAATTCAATGTACCATTTAGCTCCCGGACCTGTGAGCGCTCGCTGGAAAATACGTAATCAAACAGAATCATCATTTAGGGAATTTTCACCATAAATGATAAGTCATAACATGAGTTGATGGGTCTTCTCCACGGTTTCCATTTAATTTAGGAATTTCAGAGGGTAATTTATGTGCTATCACCGGCCACCAAGGAGTATAATTGATAAGATCGTTGGTTAACCGGTTTAAATCTGGTAATTCCAAGGTTGCAACAAAAGGAAATTGTCTATTAAGGCTAGGTTGAGCATAGATAGGATAAGATGGAATTGCTTGGGCAACAAGTCTTTGAGCACCAACATAAGGGATTTGATGTTGGCAACCTAGATAGGGGTTGTTTTGCATGGCAAACGCTTGAGAGTTCTATTGACCAAAACCTGGATATGGTACTTGTTGATATGAAGTTTGAGGAATTTGCACTTGTGGCTGCCAAGGATTCTATCCACCAATGTTATAACCCAAATTAGTGTAAATTGGATTCAGTTGATATGTATA
This sequence comes from Pinus albicaulis, assembly GCA_034641835.2. Taxonomy (NCBI): domain Eukaryota; kingdom Viridiplantae; phylum Streptophyta; class Pinopsida; order Pinales; family Pinaceae; genus Pinus; species Pinus albicaulis. The sequence goes on from CM076582.1 coordinate 524,941,021, forward strand.
ACCGGATTGCGTTTGTGACATCCCATAAAATGGTGGACCAGTTTGTGAATAGATAATCCCTGATATAGGTTGTTGTAAATTAACCAAAGGATTTTGAGTCCGTGGACCCAACATTTGATGATATTCAGTTGAAGAACTCGCCTGATAAGGTTTATGTAAAAGATTTTGATTCTATAACAAGGGTATAGATGAATTAACAAGTGGTATTGAAGTGGGTGTAACAGGTTGAATTGGTTGATACGATTGGACAACCGTTTGTCGTTGGATAGGCAGAGTGGGATGCCATTGACAAACATTCATGTTGACATTAGTTTGACCAAAATGTGACTAAGTACTGTCATATTGGGTGACCATAGGTTGAACCCCAGCATAAGTAGGATAATAAGATGGAAAATATTGTTCTGCAAATGCTGGGAGTCCAGTCTATATGGTACTTAAAGGAATTGACCCATAAGGACCGACTTGATATTTCTCTGATGATGGATGTAATGATTCAATTTGTTCAGTACTAACTATAGGACTACTAGTTAAAACACCAAATGATGACATTGGTAATGACCATGGTCTTGAAGATTGACCAGAGAAAGTGCTAGACAATGATTTGTAGCCTGTTGGGACCGAAGGGCCACCATGCAAATATGACTCAGGTGAGGTTGTGAACATTGACGAAGTAGCGAGGTTAGGAGCTGATGTAATTGGAACAACAAACCCAACCGAATATGTCAATTCGGACATAGTTGTATGACCAAATGTATACTATCTGAAATCAACGAGAGATTAAATGGCAATGGGATCAACAAAAGCAGATGGAAACGATTGAGGAAATGACTAGTACAGGTAAAGGTCTCCCCCAAAGTGGGTTTGAATTAAAGGTGTATCAAGTTGTGGGATCTCTTCAATCGTGATTAAACCAGGAGGAAGAACTTCACCGTTAGGCCCAAAATATATTTCAAATGGTTGATTGTGTGATATAGGAGTTTCAGTGGCTACAGATATTTGTGGAGTGACCAAGGTAGGAAAAAATTTCGGATGTTCAGGATTCAAATTTTCTGGCAAATAGGAGACATGATCTGGATAAATTTGTGATTGAAAAACTTCAGGTCCAAGAGGTATGGTCTCAGCGATTGAATGGATCGTGACCACGGGTAGTTGTGAAGACTCTGTTTTGACAACAATAAATGAACCGGGATGTGTGGAAACAATTTGAGCTAACTCTGGTTTAAATGATGATGTTTCGCCATATGTACAAATTGTAATTGATTCGACAGATCGTGAGTGCCTTCGCCTACCAGAAATAACTTCCGGCAGTAAAGGTGGTTTTAAAGCTAATCTACACTAAAGATGGGGGGTAGGATTGTGTTCTTCCACGATTACTGATTTATTTTACCCAAAAAAAAATAAACAAAAAGAGGGTAATGCTAGGCAAAAGGGTTTACCAAGAAACTGTGAACTACAAGATACCTCCTGGTGATCCAAGAAGTACGGGCAGGTAATCTCCCGGAATGTTGTGTTCGGTGTATCAAAATTTTAGGGGTGGCCGACTCAGTTTACTATGGATGGATAGCACCTAAAATTTGTCCTCCAAAATATACCCGAAGGTACGTGGAGGCCCAAGTCCGTATTAGCGTTGTCTGATTGGAAACTGCACCGTGAGAGCACCCCTTTATACTTATCATACTGTAACACCGCCCGATATACCCGAAATTATGTGGACGAGCTATGATACACTTACATATAGGGAGTGAGGTATCACACTTAGAATGTATCGTAGACAAGTTAACGACAGCTGCTATGTTTTACGATGCCGAAACATGTCTCTAGCCTAGACCTTCTAAATGTTATTGTTAATGCTCCAAAGTGTTGTTAAGTAAATTGAGATTTATTTTATGTTGATCTTACTTAACAATTTTCCTTTCAGGTTCACCACAATGATGTATATAAAATTCCTAGAATGAAGCTAAGAATGATAAACAAACTTTCATTTTCAGATTTTTCAATGAAGAACCTAGCTACTAAGGTAAGAGAACGCTAGTTTTTTGGAAAGAGAGAAAATAATTTCTGAGCAAAAAAATCAATGAACAAAAAACAAAATCAATGAATCACAAACTAAATGCAGATTTCCTAATGTTCCTTTTGCAAAAACACACAATCCTACATGCAAATGGAAGTTTTTCTTTTCAGTTTCCTTAATGTTATGAATTTAGAAAAGAAACTAGGTGCACTAGATCAACAATTGAAATGCTTTTTACTTTCAAGAAACGAAGAATACAAACAACAATTTTTCCTATCAAGGAAATGAAGATTTTACGACAATTTCCTATTTCGAAAGCAAACGATTCTTAATGTGACCATAAAAAATACTTTGAAATCAACTTGTCAATGATAATGAAAAACTTTTTAAAACAAAATTGAACAAATTTTCAGTCAAAGGAGAAGAAATATATAGAGTTACTGGTCAATGGAGCATGAAACTTTTTAGAAAAAATCAACAAACAGAACTAAAGCAAAGTACAAAGTCAGATTCAAGGGAATTTGGTCCCTTTTTAGGAGCCAACACAGTCTCCAAGGGGAGACAGTGCCCTGCAACGCAGACTGAGAAGGGAGATAGTGCTCTGCAAAGCACTGCACCGTGACTAAGGGTGCATTGGGTGCAGTAAACAAAGAAAAATATACTATTTGGCGCACTAACTTTGCAAATTAAGCTCTAAAAAGGTATAATATTTATGTGAAACAGCTACTAGGTGGATTTAGAAAGCAGATCAGAGACTAAAACAGCTAGAAAAAAGAGAAGTTATCCCCAGTGGAGTCGCCAGTTTGTTGGGCCATAATTGTAATCTACGTATAAATTATGCTTCCCTAGGAAGGTGTTAGCCTAGAACAACAGGTGAAATACTATACTACCATTTCTCCTAACTCATAACAGATACATAGAGAGGATTGGAGGCTTACTTGTTTCAGTCACTTCCAAATGGCTACTTTCTGTCGCTTCCACTACAGCTTCAAATTCAAGCGGTTTTAAATGGTTGAATGATTCCTGCAAGAAAGAACACTGAAACAGCAGAAAATGCAATAATATAGATATCTATTGAATTTAGTTAGCTAACTCAGTTAAGCATAAACTACATTCATCAACCAAGATCTTGCAATATGGAAAATCAAAGTGAACATAGATTCATGTAGGGAAAAACAAGAAGTACTCTTTATTGATGATAGAAGGAGAGGTTACAACCTAGTGACTGATTTGAAGTGACCTTCTAGCATAGTTCCCAAGTCTCATCACAGTATAAATCTCTCCAGTAGCAGCTCCACAAATCAAACTCTCTATTGAAAATTCTCTAGCATTTCCCTACTCAAATTCTTCCTCCCAAACACTTAGATCTGTGTTCAATTTATAGATGAACTGTAGGTTGTTTTTAATCAATAACATTCCAAAAATAGGCAAGACATGTTTCCACTCATGTATATGTCAAATGGACACTTGGATCCGAAGCTTGACACATGTGAACCCTTCAAGAAGACACTGGCCAAGTGGAGATTTCAGAACAATGAGAATTTCGCTCCCAATGTGACCAATGCACCTTTGAATGTCAGGAAGTGCTTTGCAGAGCAACCTTGAATGGGGCTACCTGCATATGCAATGCACTTAGGACCTTTAGAGCCTACATTGGTGAGCTCCCACATGTTTAATAATAAGCTTCAAACAATGGAAAATCCTTGCTTGATGAAAGTCTTGTTTGATTCATGTTGTTTCCTCTCTTAGGGCATATAGCAACTAAGATGATAGGGAATGATAGAATCTTGACCATCGGTCCTGGAGATGATGCCCAGTTAACCAGGTCATTGGGAATGGCACCCAAATTGACCTATAACAACCACAACGGTAAATGGTGTTTCCAATAATGATGTAATTTCAGGATTGGTATCGAATACTTCGCTGCTCGGAGTGAGAGGTATTACGCAGGAAAGTCTATGTCTAGAGATAAATAAGGAAATATCCATACCATGGGTCAGATGAAAAAATTAGAAATAATGAATTGTTAGGGATAAAGTCCTTAGATGTAGATTTAGAATCAGGGGAAGGAAGTTCAAACATAAGCTTGGTGAAAACTAGGGATTTCTTTGACTTGGATTTGATGAATTCTAGGTCAAACTATAGGAGAATAAAAATCCATTTAAAGTAATTTCCCTCCAACAATTGACACGATAGTATATATGTCACAGGGTTTCAATCTGAAACGACTATACTTTTCCTAAGCAAGATGTAATGGCGAATCCTTTGGATGGCTTGAAAAGCTGCCAAAGGCAAATTTTCAACATGATTTTACTTTATATCGATATCATTGAGGTTCCGACTCAGATAATAAATGAGATTTCAGTCCTGATATCATCCTCTTGGACCCATACCATTACTATAGTATAATTTCAGCAACTGAGTACAAGAAATAGTCGCACTGATAATCATGGTGGTATGGAAGAGATCTTCAAACTAGTACATCTTTTAGGGCATCAAATGCTTTCTGAGAAAATTCGTACCAATGGAAGGGTACCCCTTTCTTCAGTAAGTGATTGAATCCTTTGGTTAGCTCGATGAAATTAGGGACGAAACTTCATAGGAAGTTAGATTTCCCTTGGAGTCTTTGTAACTGAATGAGAGAGGAAGGTGAAAGGAAGTCAATGATTGCTTGCTCTTTCAGAATATCAATATGAATTCCTTGTTTTTAAATAAAAAAAACCCAAGAGACAACCATAACCAACTGTTACATAGCAATTTATCACTGTCCCTGCAATCCCTCGCCCCTAATATTGGAGGATCTTTCCCATGACCTGTGAGCAGTGTCATCCTCTGCAAGCACCTTCCCTACATCCTTCTATACAAGAGCATCATTTCTCCTACAGAAGAATTTCTCAAAAACCCCATAAAAACCCATGTTTTAGCATTGGCGTAGGTAGTGAGTTCACCCCTCGTGCTAATGTGGAGAAAGTACACTAGAGGCTGCGCAAGCTAGTGCTCTATACCTTTATTGTACTCGCGCTAGCATTTTTGGGAATGATTTTTAACAAACTAGAGGCGGAAGTTTCCTTCAACCACCTCTAGGATGATTCATAGGAAGTGGTTAACTGGTTCAACCACGGATCTCTCTCTTTGGGTAGTGGTTTCCTCCTCATATGGGACACTCCTAAAAGATAGATCTCCCTTCCATGAATATAGGGATCCTAACCTCTCCCTCTCCCCCTATATAAATGATCTTTCTCCCTTCATGAAAGCTAGCTGAACAAAGAGGATTATGTAGCTAAGATGCTGAACTTGGAGAACTAAGCCATAGTCGAATAACTGAGAAGGTATATCAAGAAGAAATTCCATCGAGAGGTCCCTTATCTTGTCTGAATTCCCTGACGAGCTTTGAGACGTGCCTCGCCCGAGCCTCATTGGAGGATACTGCAACATCAAAGCATGGTTGTATCTCTTCTTTCTACCTTAATATAAGTGACTATTGTCTGGTTCCCGTCTTGTGTTTCTATATTAAATGCAATATGTGTAGAGCTATAAAAAGGGTCTCTTTCACCTCTAATTACCTCACATTAATATGTCAATCCGGGAGCGTTTTGTCATTATAAAGAGTGACTCAATCTGAGGCTATCATTTGTCAGAGTAATGCTAGTAGTACAGTGCTTAAGAAATACAAGAGTAAACGGATGCTGGTCTATAACTAAATCACTTCAAAGAATAAATCACACACTCAGAAAACTCAATCAGCTTATCAGTCAAAGGTTCGGCAGTGATAACCCATCCCTTCAGAAACTGATGAAAAGGAAACCAGAGCATAGACCATGAGCCTGGGAGCTAGACAGTGACTGCTAATGCTCACTACAGCTTTAGATCATCTCTCACACTAAATCAACAAATGCTGGTAAATGGAACAACAAATAAGAGATTGAACAGCAATTCTAGAACAGCAAATGAACAACTAAGTCCCGCGGGTTGCAACTAAGTTTAATCCATTAAATCAAATGCAAGCTTTACAATTAAACAACATTCTTCCACTCTAAAGGCAGTTCACACAAAAACACACTAATGGAACAGCAACAACTATTAATGAATTATGGAACAACATAGATAAATCAGAAACGCACTCAACACATTGGGATAACAATCTGATCACCCTGAATCAACAGGAAGACGACTGTGTTTCCAAATAGAACACAATTATTACCTCAAGCAAATGTAAGACACGAATATTCAGTATAACAGCTCTGCAACAAAACAGTAAGAACATGCAATGAACTCTGAAAGGATTAATAACTTGATGCGGAGTCAACACACGATTCTATCTGTAAAAACTTCAATGATTCAATCTTTAACAGAGCATGTAACATTACTTATAAAACATATCAAATTACCAAATAAAAATAATAAACAAACCACATAGAAACCAAGTCGTAATGGTACAAAAGCAAGTGTCCTCCGGGGCCGAGCCCTTAGCCTCCAAGGATACACCGCTTGAAGTTAATCCAGATGCAGAAGTGAAATAATCACAAAGCTTTCATTAACGCATTGGTCAAAAATACAATGAACCAATTCAACGAGTCTTAATAATCAGAACGGATGTTTAACAGAGAATTACATAAAAATGTATCGTTCCCTCCTGATCTATATATCAAGCTAACAGTGTTGTCCCTTTATATAAAGGTGACGGCGGAGATGTCCAAGTGATAAGATAAATAAAGCAGCGATCCCTCAGGATCAAATATCCTGAGGGATTCGCCAAACTGTTAATTCTTCATCCTTTCCTTCCTTTTGCGCCGAGCTGGTGTCTTCTCCTTCTTTTCCGAGCTGACTTGCTTTAATCTGTTTAACCTTTTCTGCATTCGGTTTGCCTTCAGAGGGACATCAGTTATCTTGACTTTATCTCTTCCTTTGGAGCGGCAATTCCTCGTTTTTTCCTTTTCCTGTACAGAAAATAACCATTATTAGTGGTTAAGCCTTGCATATCAATTACCACATGTTTTATTATAATTCCTTATTTCTTTCCAAATTCATGAGATAAAAATTTTCACAAATTCTACCAAAAACCACTGAAATAATCATCAAAAACATACCTTTTTAGTACTCCACAATATGCTAGTCTTCTCTGACTGATTAGTAGATTTTGAATGGAATTATTATATGGTATGTGGTTGTCATTTTCTAATCTTTGTGCAGGTGTCCAAGCGCAGTAGGCGAAAGGATTGTGACTTGTCTTCGACTAGGAGCGAGTGACTCTCACCATCACTATAGGCATCGACGATAACTTTGGACCACAGGCAGGCCACCTTATCGGCTCCTTTTCATTCAAATATCTAGGAACCTACACTCTAGCATGATTCCTTGTTTCTAGACCCACTCTAGGGCTAGTGGGATTGCCTCTATCCGCAGAGGGGATTTACCCTACTAACACCAACACATAACCCACATTTTTTAGGGTTAATTCAAATGTTATAGTGTCTACAACGGAGAAAAATAGGCCAAAGATGCATCGAGTGATGCATCTGATGTTTGGAATGAGCACAAAGATCATCCAAATATGGTTTTATGATCTATCTAATATCATTAAAAGCGTAATCCATTACACGTTGAAACATGGCACCCACATTCTTCAAGTCGAATGGGAGATTGCCATAAGCAAAATTTCCTAGGGACAAATAAATGCAGTCTTAGGTTGATCCACCAAGAGAATTTTGATTTTATTATAGCCCAATAACCCATCCATGAATAAATAGATTTCACAGCCAGCACAGTTATCAAAAATTTGGTTGATAAACAAGGTTAGATAGTTGTCCTTCGGACAAGCACGATTCACATCCCTATAATCAACACATTAGGACAATTTTGAGGTCTAAAATAGGCCTCCTAAGAAAAATTTACAACCAAAATAAACTTTATAATAACCAATAGGATTCAATATGATGATGTCAACCATGGGGGATGATTCACCATTTTTGGAGTAAAAAATAAAAATATTAAAAAATAATAAAAGTGCTTTTTAAACTCGTATTTTCAACTTATCTCTCTAAGGTTTTACTCAAATTTCGAGTAGGAGTACTGGTTGGATGTAAAATTTAATTCCTCATCTAAGGAGTACCCATGTTGTATAATTTCGATGGATCCTGTTACACGAAAAATGAGAAATACATAAAAACTTGATTATAATCAAGTTTTTTTTTATGTTTTTCTCTTTTTTCGCGTAGCAAGGTCCATCGAAAGTATGCAACATGGGTACTCCTTGGATGATGAATCAAATTTTGCATCCAAAGAGTGTTCCTGCTTGAAATTTGAGTAAACCCATAGGGAGATAAGTTGAAAATACGAGTTGAAAAAGTAGTGTTTTCTTTTTTCCCGCTAAAATCTGATGATGTAATCTAATATTATTTTCTTATTTCCACTATTATTTTATAATTTCCTTAGGAGTCCCATTTTAGACCTAAAAATTCCTCTAATTGACATACTTGGATCATGCCCTATTTCTTCATGACAGGGACAACATTTGACACCCAATCAGTTAAAGGAACGGGGTATATGAAACTAGCTAGAAGAATATTTTCAACTTCAACCTTGATCCTGACAACCTTCTTGGGATGAACCGGATAGAGACACTGCCATATAGGTTTGGCATTAGTATACGTCTTAATCTCATATACAACCATATTTGGGTCAATTTGTGGCATTTCTTCATAAGTCCAGGAAAAGACATCCCGATACTCACGAAAGAGGGCTCTATAAATCTCGATCTCAGATGGAGAACAAGATGCTCCAATGTACAGATTTTTGACAATACCTGGTTTGATAGAAATATCGAGAGGTATCATCTCCTCGATATTCAAAAGGTTATTTTCGGAGTCGATCTCATGAATAGAGATGAAATTCGTCAGAGGTTCGATAAAATTGGGTAAATATACGACACTAAGATTATCTTCAATGGAATATGGTAAGGAGGAATGATGGTGATGTTTGTCCCATGACCCATCATCATGCATCAAGATCTCCATTATGTTTTCATTAGTAGAGAATACGTGAGAAAAAGGGTTAGAAGGCGTGCCATAATCCAGTGATCGATATACGTAATTGATTGAAGAGAAGGTATAAGCCACACAAGCTGAATAAATGGCTTCACAATCTAGCTCGACATGGCTTAGCATCATTTGGTTTCCAAAACCTTGGATTTTTGTTTCGTCAAGTACAATCCTTGTACTCAGCTGCTGCAATTTATACTATAGTAATGGTATGGGACCAAGAGGACGATATCAAGACTAAACATATCATTTATTATCTTAGTCATAACCTTAATGATATCAATATCAGGTATACTCATGTAGAAAAGTTGTTTTTGGAGGTTGTTCAATCGATCAGAAGGTTTCACCATTACATCTTTCTTAGGAGAACTATAGTCATTGGAGATTGCAACCCTATGACATATATACTATCACGCCAATTTTTGGGGGGAAAGTACTCTAAATGGATTTTTATTTCCTATGGTTCGACCTAAAATTCATCAAATCCAAGTCAAAGAAATCCCTAGTTTTCACCAAGATTATGTGTGAACTTCCTTTCCTGATTCTGAATCTACATCTGAAGATTCTATCCCTAACGATTCATTATTTCTGATTTTGTCATCTGACCCGTGGTATGGAGATTTCTTGATTTATCTCTAGACCTAGACTTTCCAGTCTAATACCTCTCACTCTGAGCAGCGACGTATTCGATACGAATCCTAAATTACATCATTATCAGCGACACCATTTACCATCATGGTACTGATATGATCTTACAAAGGTGCCTAACCCTTGATGAAGCCAAGAAAGTTCTTTACAAATGCCATTAAGGGGAATGTGGCAGAAATATATCTAGTTACGCTACTACACAAAAGATCCTTTGAACTGGTTACTTTTGGCCCACTATATTTCGTGACTGCATCGTCATTGTCAAGAAGTGTCATGCATGCAAGATCTAGGATTGGAAGATCTGTGCTCGACCTTCTCCTTTGCATCTCGTCGTTGTTGTTGGTCCTTTTTCAAAATGGGGCATTGGATTTATGACTTGTAACCCTCACTCGGCTGGGAGGAATGGTTGTATCATTGTCATTGTTGACTACTTTACTAAGTGGGTCGAGGCGATGCCTACATTTAACAACACTGGCAAGAGGGCTGCATATTTTTTCTTCAACCACATTATTGCTAGGTTTGGTGTACCACAAGCGATAGTTACAAATCATGGAAAAAAATTCTGGAATCATATGATGACTGAACTAGCTGCTAAGTTGGGACATTCACATGAAAAATCCACTCCATACTATCCATAGGAAAATGGACAAGTTTAGGTTGTCAACAAAGTTCTTAAAACAATTCTTCAATGTATGGTAGGGGTCCATCAATCGAACTAGAACCTACTTATTTATGTAGCCTTATGGGCATACTGAACCTCAGTTAGGACTGCTACCAGGTTCACACCGTTTCATTTAGTCTATGGTATGGGATCGATCCTCCCCATCGAGTGTGAAATTCCATCATTGAAACTAGTTGTCGAACTTCTTCCTGCCACTTTCTTAGAGGAGGAGCGTATGTTATATTTGAATCGTTTGGATGAAACTCGACGCGATGTTTTTTTAGCCAACGAAGCTCATAAAAGACATGTCAAGATGCAATACGACAAAAGTGTCAAGCCTCAAGTCTTCTCAGAAGAATACATAGTTCTGTTATATGACCAGGAGGCTGATAAGTTAGGTCTAGGAAAGTTCCAACATATGTGGTGGGGCCCATACATTTTCAAGTGAGTCATTGCAAAAGGGGCCTATGATTTGGTAGATTTCGATGGAGTTCCACTTGCACAACCTATAAATGTGTTGTACCTCAAAAAATACTATGATTGACCTCATGCATAGTACACTATGTACATACTATCTATAGGTGTGTTTGAGTGTGTATTTTTAGAGTTTCCCACATCTTCTGTTGATCCCATTTACATTTGGTTTGCAATGTAGACATCTCTTGAACTATACATTAGTTATGTTGATGGTGTTAGTCATAGTACTAAGAACCCATCTTCCATAGCATGGGCTATCTTTTCTTCAAATGGTGAGCTGGTGAGTATGCAAGGGATTTTCATTGGTCGCTCAACTAACAACATCGTTGAGTATAGTGCAGTGGTTGAGCTACTATCTGATGCTATTTCACATGGTATCCGTTGTTTATTCATCATACTCGACTCACAACTCATAATACTACAACTTGAAAATGTTTATTCGGTTAGAAATCCCGCCATCCTTCGCATGGTTTTAAGGGTACATCTTCTAGAAATACATTTCTATTTCATACAATATGAACACATTTCTATAATTATAAACACTTTAGCAGACACCCTAGCTAATCTCGTTTTAGATATACATTTGCAACGAATGTAAATAAATTTCAGTTCACATCACATAATATTGAAAGCATAATAGGAACCAGGAAACACTGAAAACATGTGTGTGTGTGTGTGTATATATATATATATATATATATATATATAAAGTTTGGTTTTTCAAAAAATTATGCCCCAGGACCAATATGGCTAAATCACCCATATGAAAAACTACATGCAAATATCTAAGTAGACTAATGAATGGTGCTCATGATAAAAATACACTACACTAGCCATCTTGTGTAGTAATCCACCAATATGGCTTGGCACTCATTGAAGTCGCATGGGAACCTGATCGACTACAGTCTCATCAACCTTGTGAGTCCATCCCTCCATGTGGCGCTCCACCTCTCATAGGATCTCGTCTACCTCAAGATCTCATAGTGCATACCATCATACCGCAACGGCTTGTACTGGTACCATTGCGTCCTCATGTGTTTGTCCTCCTAATGTGTATCTAAGAGAAACCCAATAGGGGAGGAGTTCTTTTGATGCAGGGGTAGCCCCGCTCTTCCCACATTCCCGATTTAGCTCAACTTTCCTCCTCAGCTGTGTGTACAATGGCTTTCAAAGTTTTAAGCCCAATCACCTTACCAATCCGACAATCCCACACTTCTCTTATTCCACGCTGGAAATTTATATAAGCAAGTTTGGGTTATTTAATATTCCTTTATGGTTATAACCCGACGATCTCTTATGTGTACATATGCACTAATTCTGCAATTACAACCGTTCTACGTAACATATTAATTGACCCTCGGCGTATTAAACCACATTCACATATACCATGTTGCACCACTCCACATATACTGTCACTATACATAATATATTACGCCTTCTTTAATATTGGAACCATTACAATAGGGTCCAACGATAATCGACAATCTTTTATTTATTCGAACCCTTTGTCTTCCGCCGTATGTTAATGACTCGGCAACCTTAATTAATATCATTAATATAAACCAGATTCATTACCTATATTTCCGCCCTAGGCCCACAATACAACCAAAAGACCAACCAACTGAATGCACCGTACCTGGCTTAACCTCCGGGTTCTTCCATTAAACCTTGGGCAAGTTCAACACACGATCGTCGTTCGATATCGAGCCTCCAGATCGATGACTTGTATTAATTTCGCTCGGCGTCTTGGTTCGATGGTTAATGCGCGAAGGCGCACTTTAAAGGGTGGTTTTCCTATTCATCTAGGGACACGCGTCATCAACCTTGTGGAATCGCTGCCCATTCCTGTAATACCACTTTTTGACGGATGGTGGTGCGAAAAAACCACGGTTTCGCTCCAACCCACTGTTATTGTTCACTAGTCTCGGTTCCGCTTCTTTCCTTCGCTCCCAGTTCCGCTCAGGGTTTTATTTCACATTTCAATCTTAGCCTCCGTGAGAACTCCTTTCAATGCTGATTCAACACACTGCGCGATCAATACATCCACCATTCCTCGATGCCATCTCTTCGATAACCAAGACTACAATTCCCACACAGAGGTTATCGTACACTCCATTGCAGGGTCTCACCATACAGAATTCTCGTCACAGGGTTTGTATATCCTCCCCACAAGCACATACAGTTGGACACCACATCGACAAGAAGTCGATTTCTTCAACTCAATATAGAGCACAATTTATCCCAAATTGTAGAGTACATATCTACACATTATCACACACTCTTCTTCCTAAATATATAGGCAGATTCTTATCTTGATTTACAGATTCCAGCTTCTACAGGAAATTAAGGGAATTTCACACAGGAATTTCACCAATAAATGCACAATTACAAAGGTACTCTCCATACAGAATTTAACAACAAATGCACAGTTACACTGGGACAATTTCCTCATATGATTCGACCAAGAAGACATAAAGTCACACATGGAACTTATTCACAATTCTTCATAAACATATATATATGTATATCTATAGGTGGTAGATCTCAACAAATTCTTACAATTTCATAATGGGCCAGATATTCAGTTTCATGGCCATTATCCTCTTATACCGTTGCTGAAGAGGTTCTTTGCCTCTCTCCAGCTCTGGGACTCTCCTCTCTATCTAACTCTTCAGGATTACATTTATACAACCAGCTAGGAAACTCTTAGCATTCCAATTCTTGAACCTAAACTCAATAACTGAATCAATCCTAAACTGACTCTTCGTGTTCCAACTTCTCATGTTCTCAAAATAGCTTGAGAACAACTACAATTTCCTACCAAAACATTCAAAATATTACTATTTACAAGAATATTTAAGAACATGGGACCCCCTATGTCTACTTTATGTACAAAGAAACTTTTGAACCTAATGCTCCTGCGTCATCTTTATTACCCTAAGAAAAAAATATTTAGATATTCATGGGACTTATCCAAATGACCAATAATCAATGATAAATACAGTGGAAATACATGACCTTTATCAAAAAATCCTAAATGAGAAATCCAAAGAAAACTAGGTGAAAACCCTTACAACACTGGGAGACTCCCATATGATATTACACTACTTAGTTGATGAATCCTAACCAAAATATAAATCCTTAGAAAACATAAGAAAAACAATAATAGGAATAACAAATGAAATTCCTTCCATTAACTACTTACATATTTTTCTTGATTTCAATAAGAAAAAAAAATATGCTAATGATGGATGCAAATTGAAACTATGGTTTGTCTAGATTAATGATCAATTAAAACCCTCAATAATCCCCTATTGAGAAATGAAAAATCTTCAAGTTGTCTTTTCTAGAATTGGCAACAACAATTTGTGGAAGGAGTCCACGTTCTAAAAGAGCATCATGCAATCAATTATGGATTTATCTAGTGCAATTACCCTTTTGATATATGATTGATTTTGGTCAATGAATTAAAGCTTCCTCTTGATCAGAGTATGCAATGAGCAAGGGACCATGAACTATAGTTTCTTTGAGTACAAATGAAATTTACAAACTTAAAGCAGCTCCTAGCAAGTGCTAACACCACTCATGATGGGTTAGTAAGTTCATATTTTAATTGTAAATGCAATTTGGGAGAGAATATATTAGGCACCCATGTTGCATGTCTTGGTTCCCCTGTGCATGGATATAAGAACCTTCCTATGGAGTTTGATAGTAACAACGTTATGAGAAATAATGAATTGAATATGGGAAAAATAAACAATTAAAAACCCTTAACATCAAGAAGGGATGTAGATGAAGAGTCATGATAACCCACTTGGCAAAGAGAATGGATTCCCTCCACGTTGAAATCTCGACCCTCAATCTAAAAATTAATGATCAAGGTGCAATAATTTCAACTAGGATGGATGATGTTAAAAAAATGAAAATGAGATCAATCCATCGTCAAGATAGGATGGATGCTTTGAGGAGAGAAATAGAGACCCTCAAATACCAACTCAGTAACCTCTCTCTCAGATACAATGACAAAACCAATACTACCACCTTATTTTCCATTAAGTGATTGAATCTAAACAAGTCCCATGCAGAATATAGTAGGTCAGCTACAGTGACAAAACCAATAGTACCACCTCATCTTCCATTAAAGGATTGAATATAAACAGTCCCATGAATAATATAGTAGGTCCAATGTCATCAACGATCTCAGGCATTGCATATTCTATATATTGTAGGGGAATTTATGTAAAGTATTTACATAAAAAATCACTATTTTGGTAGCCAAAAATCACTCTCCTATGGTAAGATATGAAATCTTCTTGATTAGAAGAACAAAAATTAGATTTCTAAAGAAACATCTATGTAATTTGCTGATGTACTTGATTCAATCCAAGGGAAAACTTATATATTAGAAGCACTCTTTTTGGTTAAGGGGAAAAAAACAAGGGTTCCAAATCCTCTTAGCTATCTCCTAATCTATGCTATGATAAAGAAACTAAATTGAAAGGTAATAACACTGACATATGTCTTAATTTTTGTGGGAGAAATAGTCATTTTGATTCTAAATGTTTCAATAAGATGGAAGCCTTAAAAGGTGAAATGAATAAGCAAAACATGGATTGTGATTCTTCTTCTTCTTTTAATGTGTGGCTTATTCATTGTGGACCATCTTATCATATGGCTAAGGATAAATCTATCTTTTCTACTCTTGATGAATCTATCAGATATTTTTTAGTGATGATAATTTTCTTTGTGTCGTAGGGTGTGGAATAATACAATTAGATTATCATTTAATGATGCATTGTGTGTTCCAAGTCTTTCATGCAACCTTCTATTAATTTATCAAATAATTCACTCAAGTGAAAGTAAAATAGTATAATTTTCACCTCGTCATGTTGTAACCAAGGATTTAAATGATCGTAACCATTTCATAGCAACTAGAATCAATGATGATATTCCCAGGTTATATAAATTTGAAAAAAAAATATTATCATTTCATTTTTCAGTTTTTATGGCTGATAGTGATGACTTGAACAAACTTTGTCTTAAGAAAATCAATCATTTTAATTATCAATGATTGAAAAAAATATGTAATAAAAATATGTTGATTAATCTTCCTCTCCTCTCCCGCAAAGATGATGTTTGTCTTGGTTGTTCTCTTAGAAAAAATCATGTGGATAGTTTTGAAAAATATGCCTCTTAGCACAACTTGTCCACCCTGCAACTTGTTTGTAATGTTTTATGTGTTTCACTTGCTTTTGCTTCTTTCTATGGATTCAATTAATTCTTAAATTTCATTGATGACTTCTCCAAGTGAACTTGGCTTTATTTTTTAAAATTTAAAATTGATGTTTTTGGCCTAAAAGGCCCTCTTAAAAAACCAATCTATATATCAAATTTAAAATTTAAGATATATAACAAAGGAAAATATGTTAACACTAATAAATTTGCCACTTATTACTCCATAATCAAAAGTGTTCATGATCATCATAGTTTTAACCTTAATTAAGAAATCATTTTGTGGGGTTCAAACCCCCAATTCTAAAATTTCCACCCTACACAATACCGTTGATATTATATTCAAATTATTGTCTTAAAACAATATCAAAAACATCTTTAAAGCATATAAAACTCTTAAGAGCTTACTACATTTTGCGAAGTACGAGTTAATACCTATGCACCGATCAAGAGTTTATCAATTTCCTCACTCATGTGGAAAATCATACTTTGGCCAAACTAGGGGCACATTTAAGGCGTCTCTCAAAGGATATAACATTCACAACACCGACAATCACATATCCAAATATGTGCTTATTGAGCATTATTTTAATTCAAAATGTTTCATCTAATTTCACAAAACTAAAATCATGGCCTGCAATGCCCATTAAACTTCAAGGACCATTCAAGAACCCCTTGAAATTAAAAAGAACCCAAATAAATTCAATCATGAAGTTGTCTATAAAGTTGGTCAATCATGGAAGCCCATTATTCATCACCTCAACCTTTAAAATTAGATATTTTTCTTGACATTACTCTTGCTATCTCTTTTATATTTTATTATTTGGTCATTCTTTATGGTTAATTTAATCAGTTTCCCTCTAACATCGCTCCTTTAACATCCTTTTTTAATTAATATTTCATATTATATTTTATTTGTTCTCGACTCCTCTAATCTCTTCTACTTTGAATTAATCATAATCAATTATATATTATTTTGTAGAATAAATAATTGCATTACCTCCTAAAAAATATGTTAAATGAGAGTGTCACATGTTTTAGATTGGCTAGTCAGTGGGGAAATTTGACCATATCTAAAAATGTATTCGTTTAAGAGAGAAAAAAGGCATGAAGTTGCCTAAAAATTCAAAATTCAAAATACATATACTAAAATTTGGGCCTTCACAGAAAGGCAATGAAACCAATAATTGATAAACTGAAAACATAATAAGAGTTAGTAGGCTAAGATGAGGGACCCGAGTCTATTGTTGCAACATAGAGCGGCTCCTGTTGCTACCCAATAAGTAACCAACAATAAGGAGGATGCCAAGGTGCTTCACCCTCTAGTCAATAGTGTGTTCCATGGAGACAAGGAGTCCTACTTGCTTTCGTGCCTTTTCAATAAGACTTTTCCAAATAAATACTCCATGTGCTAATATAGCTCCACCATGTACATGTCAATTATATCATCCATGTGTGTGAACTACACCAGTAACCCAATCTACTATATCCACCACGATACCTTTGTGTTTGAGAGAATACGTTGTTAGTTGGGTATTTCCCTTTCGGCTTGTGAGAGTTCTCCCTAATAAAAGAGAGGGTGAGATCTCAAAAATGTTTGTTGAGCCTTAGCTCTGAGTTGAGCATGTTTACTACCCTAGTTACCATACTCTTGATAGTATGTTCCCCGGGACGGACAAGGAGGAAGGATAAGCTTTAGAGTGAAGCTGGGGGTGTCAAAGAAGATACAGGGGTGGATGGGGGTTAGGTGTCCATAGGAAAGCGTGCTTGGAATAATTTCCAAAGTAGGACTTGAGCTAAGGAAATCGAAGGACCGGTACCTGAAGGAACCAGCAATAGAAACGACGTATCAACGACAATGAACTCACGGAAAGCATTGCTATTGGGGGGAGAACCCTAGGCAGGTAAATTGAAGATGCTCACGATAAAAATTTATGAGTTATTACGCGGGCTATGCGAGTTTTCAACAGTCCATATGCGGATATGCGAGTTTCATCGCCGAATATGCATTATACACGAGTTATCATCGCTGGGCAAGAATATTCCCATTGGGCAAGAATACGCGAATTATCATCGGTGGATATGTGCGGTATTGTCGGATAAGCAAATTTATCCGCCGGTAGTGACAGAATACGCGAGTTATCATCGGTTGATATGCGCATTATGGCTGGATACGGGAATTTTGAGCGGATTATAGTGACAGAGTACGCGAGTTATCATCGGTTGATAAGTGCATTATGGCTGGATCCGCGAAATATTAGCGAATATGCGACTTCGAAAGGGATACGCGAACTATCACTATTGTTTATCCGACTGATCATAGAGATAGACGGTTTATCACCTTATAACTCAGTAGACTGATACGCTAATATCATCCCAGGAAATGTGGGCCGTTACCTTCATATGCGAGTTGACTTTGCGATTTATGCGAGTGCTTTCAATCGCTATGCTACTATCACTGCCAAAAATGCGGGTTATCTCCTCTTAAGCGAGCTATCACTGAAGATACGCGAATTATCATAAAGTGATACGCGAATGATTAGTTGATACGCGGTTTATGACTATACGCGAATTATCATGCGAAAACGTGAGGTATCACCGAAGAATACGCGAATATCAGAAATACACGGTTTATCACGGAATGAGACGCGGTTATCACATCAGATATGCGATATATTTATAGCGGGCCTTTTTATTACATTAGCGATATGCCTGCCACCCACACAAACCCAGACAGATCACGTAGCAACCTCGATTCCATATCCCCTACGAGTAAAGAAATTCAAGATATTTGAGCGGACACCAATTTCTTCAATGGCGTGCACTTTGAGAACAATGGATATGAGATTAACTTGAATAGAGCCTCTGTACACTGTAAATCCAATTTTAATATATATATATATATATATATATATATATATATATATATATATATATATGAACACTTCTGATATGCGTCGTGCCCTATATTTGTGGATTGATAATTGCCACTTACAAAATGGGGGAGCAAATGTTACATGAGACCAAATCTCACATGGGGGAGCAAATGTTGCAAGAATGGGCAGAAAATCTTCAGGCAAGACTCGGGAAGACTCAATCACTCATCGACACGTTCAATCGCTGTGCTACAAGTGCTACATATACAAATAGTTATTCGACCTACTAAAAAGGATGACATAACAACACATATCGAAGTCTACAATTTAGATAGAAAGAGAAGTACGAAGTAAAGAAGGAAAGGATGAAGAAATATTCTGTCACATATGCTACTAGAGGGCCGAGATACATATGCTACTAGAGGGCCGAGATATTTTGAGAAGTTGGAAGTCGGATAAGGTTGCTACAAGTCTAAGATATGAGGTATTTAAGATGTTATATGTCAAAGATATTTCAAGACTAAGTTACATAGGTAAAGATGGTTGAAGCATTTATATTGGAGGATGACATGTGAAGAAGGAAGATCTTTTAGTCTTGGTTGTCTTAATATGATTTGAATCTATTGAAGAAAGAGTTTTTAATTGGGTTTTCTCCTATTTAGGGGTTTTTCTCGGATGTGTGCTTATATCTTGTTTTCTCTTGTGTTTTTTTGTTTTTGGAAATTGTTTTGATGATAATAATGTAACAACAAAGAAGAAGAAAAATAATTAATCACAAGAATTTGTCAACTAATCAAATTAAACAATATTGCCCTCGATTTCTCAACAATGGGAAGTAGAAAGGTCATGGAACTTGATGTTGGATTGGTAATCCTCATTTCAATTATTGGAAAAGTGGGAGTAGTTTTAGCTTCAATTCCACTAGCCATGGTTACTACTCTTCTATGTTTTACATGGGCTATGGTTGAGACATTGTGTTTATCAAAATTATGATACAGTGAAACTGAGAGCTTAATGGATGTTATTATTGTAGGTCTCTTTCCTTTCCTTTTGATATCAGTACCTTCCTACTTCCAACAATATGGAGTTTCACAAAATTGAAACACTCTTATATCAAGCTAATATATTTTGTACATCGTGGCTTCATATGAACTCTTTTGTAGTAGTAAGACTGAATTATGTATTAAACACTCTATTCTTACTTGACATGGTGATTGCATTCCTGATGTATTTTATCCTAGAAAACGCTATTTCGGTAAGTAGGAAAGAACGAGGATTTTATATATGGTGCCATTCAAAAGCATGGTATCGATATTGATTTTCTACAAGATTTTGAGCTTGAAATTTACAATAATGAAAATTTGATGGACTTTAACCCTTGATGAAAAGTGGGAGAGGGTTGAGAGCTATCCTACAAAAGTTTTGATATTAATCCATATACACAACATGTTTATGTGGTTGATGCTAAAGCATATTCCTATGACGATGAGTTCATCACGAAAGCTGAGGCAATGGGAAAGCCAAGGCTTGTAAGAATTAATGCTAAAGACAATAGTTTTATATTCAATGTTGAAGGCATATGAGCACTAAAAGCTTCTCAAATGATTCTTAATGCTATTGGTATTCTTAAACATAAACATGAAACAGTTTGTTTGTTGCTAGAAACATAAGAAGATAATGCACAAGTAATTAATCTAGAGCATCACATGTATGTTGAATGTGGCAAGATTTCGAATGCACATTGTAGAAATTATACAAACATATGTATATCAATGGATTCAATCCGAAAAAGGAATGTACTAAAGCTAGATACCGAATCCTTCTACAAATCAATTGCAAAAAACAAACACGATCGCCAATCACAACAAGTAAAGAAATAATCAAATCAAACCACAACACATATATTTTCCAGGGGAAAGCTTGTCTTCTCACAAGAGTCTTTTGCACTTTCACAACTGTCGCGCACTGACCTGGACAAAATCGACCAACACTTAGTCAATTCTCAGCCTCTAATCAACTTTCCTTGCTTGCGCAATTCATGTGGAATGCAATCCCCATTCTTTAGGAATTTTAGCCTTCCAAAACTGCGCAAGGATCATAGGCAATCCAATGTATGTCTGGTTGCATGCAGAGAGCATACTAATCACACAACTGATAGTTAACATCCCTTTAACCTTTGTCTCAATTGGGTCTCCACTGGAACTGACATCCATGCAGCTATTAATTGTAAATCATCAATTGCATGGCATATCACTGATTTTGAATTAAATATGATTTAATTCACTTGATCTCTCACTAGTGCAACAAACAGTTACAACTAGTTCAACTGACTTTAACTCACCTAACTGAGTTAACTGATTACTCATGCATTAAAATAATGCACTAACTGCAATTCGAACTCCATAAATAATAGAATCACCAACATGACTCACCAACCACCCTCAACTCAAAATTCATGAGCTAACTAAGTTTATCACACTCAATTAACTATTACAAGTGATTATGAGATAAGATTACATTTTATTGTCCAATTTAATTAAGGGAAAATTAAATTAGACACTGCACCAATTTAATAAACTAAATTGGCCTTCACAATAATGTATAGCTAGGACCTGTGGTCCCACACTAGTGTGTGTGTTGTTATTTCTTGTTGACCTTCAACACTTCCTCTGCAAAAGAAAGGGATTATCTGCCACCCCGATCCTGCCTCTATGGTATTCGAATTTTCTCCTGTGCCTTCATTAGAATATCTGCATCCTGATCCTCTGTGGGAATGTACTGAAGTAACGTAATGCACCTCTAAACACAATCTTTGAGATGGTGGTACCAAATTTCTATGTGCTTGGACCTATCATGGAATACCAGATTAACCGAGAGTTTAATGCAACTCTGGTTATCACAATGTATCACCGTCGAATCCATCTGAGAACCAAACAAACCAACTGGGATCTTTCTCATCCAAATGACCTCACATGCAGCTTTAATTACTGCCATGTACTCTGCCTCGACTGAACTAAGTGCCACAGATCACTGCTTCCTACTATACCAAGAAACTGTTGTCGATCCTATGCTGAAGAACCCTCCTGGTGTGCTCTTTCTGTCTGATGGAATGCCTGCTCAATCTGCATCTGTGAAGCCTTGAAGCTTCAATCCCTCTATCTGTCTGTACCATAATCCATACTTTGTAGTGCCCCTAAGATATCTCAAGACATGCGTCCCCGCCTTCCAAAAGATATTGGTCGGCTTAACCATATCTTGACTCAGTTGGTTAGCTGCGTAGCAAATGTCTAATCTGGTGTTCACCAAGTACATCAGTGAGACCTCTAGCTGCCTGTAGACAGTAGCATCCACTACTTCTCTTGAAGTAGCATCCTCTTTCCTCCAATTTCCTAGAAGAGGAGTCTCCAAGGGATTACAACTCTCCATGTGAAACTTACCCAAAATCTCTTTGGCATACTTGCCTTGAGAAAAAAATAGCTCACCATCTCGTTGCTATATTTCCAAACTAAAGAAATAGTGAAGGAGTCTCATGTCCTTCATTTCGAACACCCTTGTAAGATCCTCGTTGCAAGAAGTTATCGGCTGCTCATCACTTGTCAAAATTATATCATCAACATAAAGTAGGATAATCAAGAGCTTACCATCAACCATAATTTGGTATAGGTTTGCATCTGCTTCACTTCTGGTGAAGCCCAACTCGGTGAAATATCTATCAATCCGAGTGTACCAAGAATGAGGTGCTTGCTTCAGCCCATGTAGTGCTCTCTTGAGTCGACACACATGCGAATTACTATCAAATATCTCAAAACCTTCTGGCTGCTCTATGTACACTTCTTCCTCAATAAATCCATTGAGAAACACAATTTTCACACCCATATGATGAATGCACCACCCCATCTGCGCTGAGAGTGCAAGGATAGATCTAATGGAAGAGTACCTTGTAGCTGATGTGAAAGTATCCTCATAGTCAATCCCCTCAACTTGTGAGAATCCCTGGGCTACAAATATAACCTTGTACTTATCCACACTCCCATCCGCTGCTTGCTTCACCTTATAGATCCATCTAGATCCAACTACTGATTTTCCAACCAATCTTGGCACAAATTCCCATGCACTGTTCTTGACAATGGAGTCATAGTCCTCTACCATAGCATCAACCCAAATTTTTTTCTGCACTGCTTCCTCAAAGGAATATGGTTCTGTCACAATACACTTGCTCATAAGAGCCATGTATCCAGTAAACTTGTCTGGAGACTGTCTCTGTTTGCGCAGTGAAGTAGGTGCTCCTACATTCTATGCCACATCAAGTCTCAATCTATCAGCTTCGGTGGTGCACCTTCTACCATTTCTGGTGGATGGCTCTGCATGAATGTTTTCTACCACTCCATGATCCTCCTCATGTGGCTGCTCCACATCTTGAGGTTCATTCTTTGGAACCAGGAGTTCCTCATATGCATGCAAATCCAATTCCCTCTCAAGGGACAACCACATGGCTTTCTCCTCATCAAATTTTATATCTCATACAACCACATGGCTTTCTCCTCATCAAATTTTATATCTCATCTCACAATAGTCATCTTTTTATTTGGAAAATACACCCTATAGTTGTGGGGAGTATCAGTGTACCCCACAAATATCCCAATCTCAGTTTCTGGTTCAAGCTTCTTCCCGACGTCTTTGGTCACATGCACATAAACAAATGAGCCAAAAATTTTAAAATATGGAACATCAGGTTTCTTACCAGAAAAAGCCTCCTCTAGTGTACTCATGCCAAGTATCCGATGAGGACTACTATTTTCCAGAAATAATGATGTGTTTCATGCCTCCACTCACAGATGCAACGATAGGCCCTGATCATGCAACATCGCTCGTGCTGCACCCATAATTCAATCTATTCTTTCTTTCTGCGACCCCATTCTATTGTGGGTTATGAGGTGCAATAAACTCTCTCCGAATTCCTTGATTGCTACAGAAGTTCTTTAATTCATTGGAGATGTACTCACCATCATTTTCGCTCCTAAGAGCCTTCACATGCTTCCCGTATCTTTCTCTACCAGTGCTTTGAAGTCAAGAAATTTTAAGAACGTTTGATCTTTCTTATGCATGAAGTAGATCCTGTAGAAATTTATTAATACTAATGTATTACCGGATTCTCCTGATCTAACAATATTTATCTTCTTGCTAAATACAAAATCCTTCCACTGTTAAACTTGCGGAAATTTAAAACTTAATTGCAAACACATGTGAATAAATTCAATCGCACATAACACAGTTGTTTAACAAGAAAACTTAAAACTAAAAACCCCAACTATCATATATTATCTATATCAATGGAATCATGTAACAATCTCATACAAATCTTAGTACATCAAGCTCTCAGTACAATATAAAATCGTCACACACTGTCATGTAGAAATTTGCATATCTATGCACCAATTTCTTGCCTCCTGACAACCTGCCTCCATTGCACAATCCCTGTTGAAGAAGACCTCTGAATGAATTCAAATTGGCCTTGCCTTGACTGCGCAATCCTCATTGGCAACTCCAATGTGTGTCAGATGCATTGAATGCATCACTATAGTCACAATGGATAGTCCATCTCACCCTTTCACCTATCTCTCCACTGGGTCTCCACTGGAACTGACATGCACTGTAGTTAACTACTGTATTTGTGCAGTTGTTAGTGAGTTATTAGTTGTGAATTAATTAACTAACTAATTCAATTAACTCTCACTAGTTTATCTTTCAGTTAGACTAGATGCAACTAACTCAACTGAGTTTAACTTCATTAACTGAGTTAAACTAAATAACGACTCCTGTAACTACTCTTCCAACTCTGTCATAACTTTTCCACTTCAGTTCTAACTAAGTCCTCCATGCATGAGCCACCAATAACCCTAGGAATTGCGTAATTCCTTCAGCCCACTAATTTTCCAAATATATTCACTGAAATAAAGTGCTCCAAGAGAATACGTTGATGTTTATTGTCGGATTATTATTAAGGGTTAATAATAATCGACATGCACCTATTTTTAGATCGACGATATATAAATAGACTTCGCCCAATATTCTAAAAATGGAATATAATCTATTTTCCACATTTGACCAACCATCTACAAATAGCATCCTGCAACTTATAGAATATTCTCACCATGTCTAAAAATAGACGTACACTTAAACTTAGCTTGTGGGCCCCACTTAGTGAACGTGCTTACTTTTCACTAAGCTCATCATCTTGTTGAATTTCAATAGATCCAACACTTTCCAGAAAAATCATCAACAAATATCACATAGTACTTATGCTTTGCTGTGGAAGCAGTAGAGAATGGTCCACACACGTTTGAGTGAACTCTCTCAAGGATTTTCGAAGTTTGGTTCTCCTTGTCGTGAAAAGTGACCTTTGCATACTTCCCCATAGTATATCCCTTGCATGTGTCTAACTGCGCAAGAGTACCCTTGGGAAGACCCGTAGAAATCTGATGCATGACCTTCAAGGGTCTGTGGTGTAGACGACCCAATCTCTTGTGCCATAACTCACCCTCATCCTGACTCACCACTTTGTCCGCCTTACCCATCAATGCCACGCAACCATCTACATCAACTTTATAGAGATTCTTCACATGAATCCCAATATTTTTGGCTTCTCCTTTGGCTTTGTGTCAAATTAAAGCTTTCCCTTCATTGAAAACCACATCATAGCCTCTATCCTCAAACATTGCGGCTGAAACTAAATTTTTCTTCAAGCCTGGTACATGCATTACATCTTTTAATAAGAAGTGTTTACTTGAATGTCTGGAAGGTAACTGTACCAATCCCATTAGCACTGTACTGCCAGTCATCAACCATTTTGATATGCATCTGGAGGTCCTTCTCCTCCAAGCTACTGAAAAGTTCTTTGTCTCCTGTCATGTGGAAATATGCACCACTATCCAAGTACCACACCGATCCCATTGCACTTGACACCATGCATGAAATGAGCAAGAAGTCAAGCTCAAATTCCAAGGCCAAAGCCTCACCAGCTACAGATCCTGAAGCCTTCTTGTTCTTCTTCTTTTGTAGACAATTAGTGGCATAATGTCCATGCTCGTGACAATGAAAACACTTCACTCTGGACATGTCATGCTTCTTGCCATTTTTGCTAGACTCTGATTTGGAATAGGATTTCTTTCCTTTCCCCTTCCCCACCTTAACAGCCAAAGCACAATTTTCTTCATCATCATTTTTAGATGAAGATCCATCCCCAATATTCCGCTTGAATTCTTCTTGCACCAAATCTGACCAAATTTGTTCCCAATCTGGAAGCTTTTCCCTCCCATTGACAGAGTCTTGATAACTATGCCAACTCTTGGTAAGTTCTAGAAGAGCTAGGCTCACT
Source organism: Pinus albicaulis (assembly GCA_034641835.2). Taxonomy (NCBI): domain Eukaryota; kingdom Viridiplantae; phylum Streptophyta; class Pinopsida; order Pinales; family Pinaceae; genus Pinus; species Pinus albicaulis. The sequence goes on from CM076582.1 coordinate 524,967,338, forward strand.
AAGTCATCATCTGTGACAATAATTACAATGCTTCCGAGTGCATCCTGATATTGAACAATTTTTTTTAAATATTTCAGAATGGTGTCGCCTTTCTCCATTTTGATTTTCTTGAGCTTGTCCTTCAGTGCCAATTTTCTATGATCACTGCTGCTCTGAAAAAGATCTGTCAAAACTTTCCACATTGCATATGGTGTCGCTTTGCCATGGAGACTTGAGACAATGTGGTCTTGTACTCCCTCTAGTAATATCCTCCTCGCCTTTGCAACCTTCTTTTGCCAAGCATCAATATTTGTGGCATCTACTGCAACGGGTTTGGGAATGTCATTATCAATGAATTATTTCAACCCATTGTCCTCTAGTATTGCCTCCATCCTATCTTTCCACGCAATATAATTGGAACTTCCCTTGAGTACATACTCCAATCTCAAGCCATTGAAAGCCATTTTGATCTTGATCTGCCTATCGCACCAAGAATACTTTTGCGAATTCGAATTATATTCAGTCACAAAATCAACTTCTCATCCACTATAGTGATTTCCAAGGAAAATTTTAAGAAACCCCCCAAATTTATATTTATAATAAATGGGTGAATCCCCATGGTATATAGAAAAATGTATAAGCTATTTTTTCATTAATATAATATACATATATAATTTTTTTGTGAATCTTTCCCATAATTATAAATTTTTCTTAAATATTGGTGAATTTTTCACTAGGTTACAAAGTATTGAAAACTATTGGTTAATCTTCTAAAAAATTAGAAAACATTGTAAAATATTAGTGATTAGTTACCAATGTATAGAAACATATTAATAATAAGAAAAATATTTATTTAAAAACTATGATATACAATTTTCCATGTTTTGGAAAAGAGAAATAAAGGGTAATGTTGCTCTAGGTTCTTGTTATACACTATTGAAAACATTTTTGCATGTTTTTATTATGTTTTACTGTGAATCTCTTATCACATCCCAAGTGGAAATTAATTGGAAAGGCATCCCAAAGGCATGTGATGTTGAACCAAATAAATTATTTTTCTCAAACTTGGTCTTTACGCATCTAGATAACCCTGCCATATTCTATGTAATTCATATTGTGAGTTTACTCAAACCCTACTCCATATGAGTTCATAGACATTGTGAGTATACTCAAACCCCACAGAGATGTGGAAGAAAAGAGTGTTTTTTTATTGATTTGAAAACACTCACTGCAGCAAGAGATGGAAAGGAAAAAAAAATCTATGTAGGAGTCCTCTCAATATGAGAAGGAAATCACAGAGCTCTCTTTGGGGCCACCCTGCACCCCTTCAACCCCTAGTAAACTGTACATTGTTTGTTTATGTTTTTCAATAGTTTTAACTATTTTCCTAAAAAAATCTTCTTTTGTGGCATTCTCTATGTTCAGCCCCAACCTACAACATTATTTGCGAGACTTCCATGAATATAGCTACATTTTTATCTCAAGTAAGTAGATTATCGATTCTCAATTTCTATGATTTGGATATTAATAGGGACATATTTTTTTAAATGCATAAGAAAGTGATCCAAGTTGTTTTCAAAGGGATTTGAGCATAACTCATTTTAGGTTTCGAAATGTTCTCAAAATTTTTATGGATATGCACAAAGTTAAAAAGTTAACAATTAACTTTGTTCATATCTATCGGATTACCAAAATATTGAGAAAACTACAATTAAATGAAAATCCAAGTCAAATAATTGGCTAGGCTACTTCTTCTTTATTAGATTTCCAACCTATTCAAGAATTGAAAAGAGCCTTTAGTGTTAAAAGTTAAATCAAATATTTTCTTTTGTTACATACTTTTCCTCCTCCGCTATCAGATATTACATTTACATCCAAATTCCTTTGCCTTTATTATTGATTTCAAACATATATGCACATGAATTTTACCAATTCAACAACCAATTTTCAAAATTTTCAAATACATTGTTCATATTCTAGTTTTCAAAGTTCTGAAATACGTTGTTCAAATTATAATTTAAGTTACATTTTATCTAATAAGCAAGGGCTAGCAATTTCAACAGAATATGAAAAGAGGGGAGAATTGCTCGAATTGTTCCCTCTGCACCCAGATGGGAACCTAAGGCCACCAACACTAAAAATAAAGGGAGGTGATGGATAACTCACTCTTCATACTACAAATATTCATATACAAGGAAGGTGGTGAAGACTCAGCTAATTAAAGCTATCTCATTTTTGTCTTTGAATCTTTAGTATGCTTCAGAGATTATGTATTATCATAGATCTCTTGTGTAAATGGTTAACTACGTTACTGAATTTATGCCTACATTTGATTGTGTAATAACTTAGATCTCTTGTGTAACTCGAAAACTCCGTTATTGAGTTTATGCCTACGTTGGATCCTGTAGTAACTAGGAATTTTTGTATGCACCCTTGAAACGTTTGTCGATTAATTCTTTTAAATTTAATAATGTGTCTATATGAATGATAAGACTATCCTTGGATTTGGAAGATTATTCCTTAAAAAGTCATGCTTCTTAATGTAATAACCTCTAATATTATTAGTAACAGACTTTACGATGGCATTGTATGTTTTTTTATTGGAAGAACAATGTGGGATTCCCTCCCATGTTGGCTATCAAATTAGGTAGAAGTGGCAAAAACCTCAAATAGGATTAGTTTTTTGAAACTCAGTGTTCTTTTGTGGTTGTATTATTTTGTTTTTTTATAAGATTAAGGTTATGTGTTAAAAGAATTATATATTTTCTTTACAAATTTTATTGGAATTGGGTAAAATATTTTAAATTAGTTTTTTGAAAATTTTCAGATAACTTTATGTGTGGGATTGAGGTTATATTCTATTTGAATTAAAAGTAACCCATGTGTTAATTAGAACCCATAATTGTTTTTGTTTTTTATTTATTTATTTATGATAAAATCATTTTTTAGTTTTTGAGTAATTTTTTTGGAATTGTAGAATCTAGCTTTGTATGTATTTGAAGATACATTTCAAGAAATGAAAAATAGCTAGAATTGCATTTCATAATTTTCATAAAAAAATACATATGTAGAATCATTAGTTCCTTACTTTCTAAGGAAATGTTTTCATAATTTTTATGAAAATAAATAAAAATATTAAATAATTATAGATTATTTACTTACATCTCAAAGAAAATGTTTTCAAACCTAATTAAAATAATCTAAGAATAAAGTAAAAAAAAGTTAATAATACCACCTAGACTTATTTCGAAATTGTGAAGGTTTAAAATCCGTGGCTTCAAGGGTTAAATTTGACGGGTCCTCCTACACATCATAGAACATTTTTATGATGATCTCATTTTTAAACAACCCTTCATATCACTTTTAGCATTTCCTTTTATGAATTTCATCTAAGTTAGAAGTAAAAAATAACACAATGTATACTTGCAAATATAGAAGCCAATGCAGTTAAACCGTGAAGAGATTAGGGTGAAAAATAACGTGCCATTGCTAAAAATAAATTTCCAAAGCGTCATTTTTAATTAGATTTATTTTTCAGAAAATATAATATTTTAGTTTAAATTTCAATAAGGTTTTGCTAAAATGATGTTTAACCTGTTGATATTAGATATTATCAATAAATGTATTCAAATGAAAATAAAGGTCAGCTGAAATTACTGAAGTTAAGATGAATCCTTTCCCAGAGAAGAGTCTGCTCAATTAAAGGAAGAGTCTTGTCTTGCAGGAATTCCATGGAGGAGAGAAAATATTCCATGAAATCAAACATTCTAAGCAAATTACAATAAGATTTTGTTAAAAAAAATGTCTACTCTGGAGATATCCGAATTAGGAATTCCATGGAGGAGGGAAAATATTCTGAGTAAATTACAAGAAGATTTTGTTAAAAAAATGTCTACCCTCGAGATATCAGAATTAGGAATTCCATGGAGGAGGGAAAATATTCCATGAAATCAAACATCCTGAGAAAATTACAAGAATATTTTGTTACATCATCTTCAAATTCACACAATCCATAATTTCAATTGCCCTATTATCTTTAAATTTCTATCTGAATGGGGAAATAAATCTCTATCTTAATGGGGAAATAAATTGTTTACCGCTCCTAACAATATTTTAAAATAAAATGTATAACTTAAAAAACATACCGACTGCTAAAGCCTCATCTAGGAATGTATAACATAAACAAACATACCCACTTCTGAAGCATCATCTAGGCTTAAAAAATATGGCTAGTGTAAATCCAGTTTAACTTTGGATCCACCAAACCTCAAAAGGGTTGAAATTTATTTTCACTCAGTGAAAATAGGTTTGCGTCACAAGCTATTTTATATTTGATATCTCTCTCTCTGCTTGGTAGATCCTAAGTTAAGATGGATCTAGGTTGGTTTAATTTTACCCTTTAAATATGTTATGTTCCACATGAATACCATGGGTTATCATACCATGTGTCATTACCATGAAATTATTTTTATTTTAATGTTATTTATTATTATTATTTTTATTTTATTTTGATAAAGTAAAATTATTTTCACATAGTGTGATTTTTATTTTTACCTAGATCCATCTTAAATTCAGAGATTTACTTTTTTTACCCTCTCCCTTAAAATAAGGTGGGCTAATCTGGAGACCTAATTTTTTTATAAAATGAAATTGGGCTAATTTGAAATATAAATTTACTTTTTCTACCCTCTCCCTTAAGATAAGGTGGGCTAACCTCTAGACCTAATTTTTTGATAAAATAAATTTGGGGCGATTTGAAATAATATACTATGATACAAAAAATTTGCCCAATAAAAATTTAAAACCCTTTAATTTCGCCCATGGGTGAAAATTCGCCCTTAAAATTTTCTATGGTGATTTCCCATGCTCTGATACCATGTATAAATTATACAAACATATGTATATCAATGGATTCAATCTGATCATGCAATGTACTAAAGCTATAAACTGAATCCTTCTAAAAATAAATTGTGGAAAATAAACATGACCGCCAATCAAAAAAAGTAAAGGAAGAATAAAATCAAACCACCACAAATATTTTCCTGGGAAAGCTTGCTGCTCAAAACCCCTCTATATTTTATTGCATATTCACCATGGAATCATGAAACAATTACAATGCACTCTTCTCACAAGAGTCTCCTGCAATCTCACGACTGTCTCACACAGACCCGGACAAAATCGACCAACACTTAGCCAATTCTTAGCCTCTAATCAACCTGCCTTGCTTGTGAAATTCAAGTGGAATGAAATCCCTATTATTTAGGAATTTCAACCTTCCAAAATTGCGTAAGGATCATGGGAAATCCAATGGATGTATGGTTGAATGTGGGCAACCAACTAATCACACAACTAATAGTTAACATCCCTTTAACATTTGTCTCAAATGGGTCTCCACTGGAATCGAAATGCATTCAACTATTAATAGTAAATCATCATTTACATGGCAGATCACTGATTGTGAATTAAATATGATTTAATTCACTTGATCTCTTATTAGTGCAAAAAATCGTTACAACTGTTTCAACTGACTTCAAATCACCTAATTGAGTTAACTGATTACTCATGCATTAAACTAATGCACTAATCACAATTCAAACTCCATAAATAATAGAATCACTCTTCATGCCTCACCAACCACCCTCAACTCGAAATTCATGAGCTAACTAAGTTTATCACACTCAGTTAACTATTACACGTGATTATGAGATAAAATTATATTTTTATTGTCCAATTTAATTAAGGGAAAATTAAATTAGACACTGCACCAATTTAATAAATTAAATTGGCCTTCACACTAATGTATCACTAGGAGCTATGGTCCCACACTAGTGTGTGTGCTGCAATTTCTTGTTGACCTTCAACACACATTGTATGATTGACGCAATTGAGAAAATTGCAACATCATGGAACCAATTATATGCTAACCATATTGGTTTATGAGAAAACCATATCAATTTGTTGAAGTATAAAATATAAAAAGATGTAACGTTTGTTCATTATGAACCTAAATAGGTTTAGGTATCTAATGTCTAAAGGTTGAAAGTTTTGATGACTTGATTTTGATATAGTTCATGCCATGGTTTTTATATTTTATTTTGGTTGTACTTTCTATAAAAATTTTGTAGGTACGTGATCTTCAAGATGATAAATATGTTAGTATAAGCATGATATCAATATTACCTTGATTCCGTAAGAATGAATGAAGCCTTTAAATGATGAATTTTATTCGATGTTATGAAGCTGTTAATCTCCTTAAGTTGAGAGGGAACCTTGATAGAAGAAAGAGTATATCTCATAGTTAAGAGGGAAAGCATATTGTGTTAGTGAATTCCTTAAAGTAAGAATGAAGCCAAATGAATGGAATTAATATCAATAAACATTTGTGAAGTTGCAAATACAAGACTTGAGGAAATTTGAAGATGTACTTGGTGTTGCTGAAGAAATAAATTAAGAGAAAATACTCTAACAAATTGTATATGGATCACTTGATGATAGTAGCATCAAAGGACCCTTAAGGTTTGTGTTGACATATATTTGAAAGTTTATTATTTATTGAGGTTGTGTTTGTACATGTAAATCTCTCCATAAAAAGGTTTAATACTCTAAAATCATGCTTGGATAAATGGATATATCTAGTTTGATTGGGAGAGTTGAAGCATCTAATGGTAGATGCTTGGGAGTGTTAGTCATCAGTATTTTTTCACTTGTTGGTGATGACTAGTTGTAACAGCCAAGTTTTCTAGTAGCTGATCTAAAAATTTGTCAAATTTTCCAGCAGGAAAACACCCATAAATGTTTTTTTCCCGCTTACCTTTCAGTCCGCCCATGACGAGATGAAACCTCATTATCAAATCCTATCTAGCCTCAGCCATACTAGTTTTCCCATCAGCTCTAAAGAAACAATCCAAATCTGTCCAAAAAGTCTCCCCTAAGTTAGGTAGTGGTGCTTTAGGCATTTCTCCCTTGGAAAACCACTCTAAAGCCAAAGAACCTCTACCTGCTATAGACCAATCATAACAAACCTTCCCATTCTGCAAATAAAGTTGGTTACAGCCCCAGGTCGTGCCACTAATACACCCTCAAGTCTCAGTAATACATGTACCATAGGTCAAACTGATTTTAGGTGTTTTTACAGTGTTTTAATGGATATTTCAAGGAAAGAGGTATACCAGCATCCCATAAGACAATATTTGGCTCCACATGAGAAGAAAACTGCTTCTCAATGTGATTTTGAGCCTGGGATGCAGCTACAGAGCAGAGAGTTGTTTCATTAATCTCTTGCTATCACAGTCAAAGCATGAAAGGACAGTGAAAGGAAAAATAACACTGTCAAAAGGCTGATGATATGACAAGACTGAAGAACCTCCTTCATCTATAAGCAGAGGGAAAATGGACAAAGTTTGATTTTAAGAGTTGCACTGACTGTAAGACAAATTTTTTGATGAACAGTGAGACAACAACTAAGGGTGTCTGCATGAAAATGATGATCAAAGGCAAAGGAAAAGCAGTTGGGTTTAAAAATGATTTTCATAAGCTCCATTGTGATTGAGTTACAATGAGAAGCTAATGGGCTGATCATCAATTAGTAAAGATTGTTAAACAGATGGCTAGAAAAGGAATCCAATAGTCTTAGCCTCTGACTAACTTTTGCCAACATATAAAAGGTAAACCACTATCAGTAGGTTCATCAAACATCGTTCTTTTTACTGAGACAAAAGTTGAAAATAAATCAAGCATTTTTCAAAATAGGCCTCCTTCATCTATAAGCAGAGGGCCAGAGCAGTGATTGATTCTAGGGTTTGGAATGATTAAGAGACAAATGGTAAGAGCAGCAGAAGACAGTTGAAAGCTTCTGAATAGGGCAATCATGTCAAAAACAAAGGGAAAGCATGAGTAATATAAATATCAAAAAAGTTGGCTTATCTCCTATCAGAATTTGCTTTCAAGACAGTCTGGAGCCAAGAAGTGTACACACTTTGCTAAGGGGTGTGTTTTCCTTAAAAAGCTACAAAAAGCTCATCTCCTTGATAAACGGGCTTAACATTTAGTCCCTTTTCCTTTATAAACAAAACAGAGTTGATAAGTGGTTGAGAGATGAGTCATGACACAGGCCTAAGAGTGATGATTGCTTTTCAAAGGGTACTGTCCTTCCCACTCATAAAGAATTTTCTTTCAAAATGACTCATCATAGTGGACAAAAGGCAATTTGAGTTTAATTCTCCCAAAAAGGCAGTACAACTGAACATACAAGATCATAAATATGCAAGAAGGTTTATGGCATGTTTTTCAGATTCTGAAAAGTTTTCAAAGCAAATAAGGCATGCCACTATTACAAATAAAGGCATCTGCCTTATGAAGAAGGTCACAGTCAGAAGAGGAGCTTAAAAAAAACACCTAACAGTTTGGATCAGCCTCACAGTGAGCATTATCACCTTTAAAGCAGTATAAGCAAAAACTCTCGACTAAGTTTAAGGAGATAAGTCATCTCCTTTCAAATGGCAAAAAATGCTTCATCAGTCATGGATATGTTTTGAGCAGATTTTCCATGTTGAAAATATCATTAAAAAGACAACAGTGGCAGAGTTTGTTGTTTTAAAAAAGCACAGTGAAAACGCAGTAGAGAAGTTTTGGAAAGTCCTAAACAAAGCCTTTTTCATCTAAACAAAATTCCTCACTATGTTCCTTTTTCAAATGTCCAACTCCACTTTTTATCGAAAGATTGGTGCAAAGGGTCGTTAAAATATTTTCAAAGGTTTCAAAAAACCTCACCAATCAAGTGTGAAAGGGAGCTTGGCTTTTTCACTTTCAAAAAGGTTTAAGGACTGTTGCATATCTATTTTTGCATTACCAAAACACAAGAAAACACCCCTTTGTTGTTCATTCTACCAAAGAAGAAGATTTCAAGCAAGATTGCAGAGTTTTCAAGGGTTTTTGACCGCGCAGCGCACTTGTATTATTGTGCGACGCGTTCAGGCGAAATTTTTCCACAGGACTCCACTGCTACATGGCGCGCCTGTAGGCACCGATCACGACTGCCCGATAGTGACCTGACAACCCTTTCTTTGCGCGGTGTTCTCCCGGTTGAACGTGTCGTGCACATTTTACACGATCCAAATGCCTCCAACAAGCTTTGAAGCCGCTCATTTCCTCATGCAAAACACCACCATCAATCTTCAAGGTATTTATGTGCCCCCTTGGTATATTCAAAACTTTTAAGTGGTGTAAAAAGGGATGAAACTCACGGTGTAAATCACAGTGTTGATTTTGTTAGGGAGAGTGGTGTTTTTTTTTTAAAGCTCGAAATTACTATGGTTTGTTTGCCCAACACTGTCATAGTAAAGTAGTGGATTTCTTACTACTGTAAAAAAACCTAACAAATACCCTCAAAACAAGTGGAAAGGTAGAGGCAGTGTTTGATGGGAGAAAAAACAAGGTTTGAAGAACAAAGCAGTGAACCTAACCTCAGCAGTACTGATCCTTGTATAAGTGTCGTGCTGTTTCAAAAGTCATCTCCGTGGGGTAAAAAGCAAAAAACCACTGTTTTCTCTTTTGTTCTATGAAACAAACCTTAGTCAATGAAGTTGTTAAATCGGTCTGAATAGGTTTTCTGTCTAATTGTGGGTGAGGAATAGTGAACACAAGGAAGGTGTTTTTGATTGGGAGGAGTTTTTTGCTTTTTGTCTGCTACAAGGCTGTCTTGTTTTTATCAAAACACCAAGAGCTCAGTGATCTTATACAAATGTAGAAAATCACTTGAATATGTGTACCTTCTATATTACTGTGGGCTTGTTATTATAAATATTGACTGATTGGCATACAAAGGGAGGAAAGGCAGTGTCTTGGAAGGAGCAGAGACCTGATATCACATAAGCATCTCACACAACATTTGAAACAAATTTTCCTTGATCAAAATAGTGATTGACAAAGAAGACAGAGTGTTTTTTGAGAACACATTTCAAGAAATCCTTTTTGAGGTAGTTTGATTTTGCAAAGAGCATCTATAACAAGATGCCTCCTAGGCAGGATAGTAGGAGTGGATTGCATAAGAGATATGAACCTATTTCCACTGAAGAAGTGAATGCACACCCATCAGTCTTGTTCAATTTCCATGAGGTCGGGTGTTTAGATTTTTGTCAAAGGGTGCAAGAGGTGAAGAGTTTCTCTGCTTTGACACATCTTTGCACTTTGAGGTTTCGAGACAAACATTTCCAGTTGGCAGGCCTTGACTTCAAGTTCTCCCCAAGATCCATCTCTAAGGCCACTAAAATTCCCTATATTGGTGAGAAATGGTTTAAACAAAGCCATTTGGACTCAGATGACTACAAACCCTTCCTAAAGCCTAAGCATAGAGAATCATGTCCTTCTATTTTCCCTTTCTCGTATCTTTTAGCCAGCTACACCCCTCTCATGAAGATTATCATGAAGTACTTCACTTGTGAGGGAAGATTCTTCCAAATTTATGCATATCACATTCGACTGCTCATGCATTTCACTAGGGCCGGGTTACTAAATCATCCTTTCTTCATACACAAGAGCATTGATAAAATGGCCTCCACTATCCAGAAAAAGCCTCCTTCACAGCAAATAGCTTGTCTCTTCCATCACTCTCTCATCAAAATCATCATTCTTCATCAGCTTGAAAAGAGGGAGGTCTCCTGGGATGTTTTCATCACTCATTCGGATTTCTCCACTGTCCCTCCAGTCCATACATCCCCTACACCTCCTGCTCATCATCCCTCACCTTATTCTAGTAGACCTATTCCTAAAAATCTCAATTTTAATACAGAAAAAGCAAAGAAACATGAAGAAGGAGAAGAAAGTGACCAGCAAGAAGAAGAAGGACATGAGCAGAAAGAAGGAAGTGCTGAACAACAGGATGACAGTGATGATGAACAGCAACAAGGGGAGGAGGAAGAAAGCGTTGAAAAACAGCATGACAGTGATGAGGGTGAACATCAAACTCATGATGAGGGTGAACAACAGCCTTATGATGACACACAACAACATCACAGTGATGATGAACAACACCAAGGGGATGAGGAAAAGCAACACAGTGAGGGTGAGATAGGGCAGCAGCATGAAGATGATGAACAAGGACAGGAAAGTGATGAACAAGGGCAGCCAAAGGAGACTGGATAGGAAAGTGATGAGCAAGGGCAGCCAAAAGATGATACATAGCAGCCTCCTCAGGAACAACAGCCTCTTCTGAAAGAACAACAAACTCAAAAAGAAGAGAAGCAAGGAGAAAAAGGTAAAGGGGCCATGCCCTCTTCTCCTAAAAATGCCAAGCCCTGGACAACAAAGAAGAGAGTGCCTAGGGTTTTCACTCCAAATGTGACAGGGGCCCTTCGAAGTAAAGGAAAATTTCCAAAGAAGCCCATCATTGATTTGCCTAGGAGGAAGAGCACTAGAATAGCCACCCAAAACAAAGTGAAGGGTAAGGAAGAAGGAAGTCATGAACAGGAGGGTGCATTTGACATCATCCAAATCCAAAGCAATGATAGTGATAATGAGGCCCAGATCCTAGAAAGCCTCTTGATCCATAGAGAAAGCCAAATTGATGCATTGAAGGATGATCTTCATAGAGCTAGGAATTTCAATCAATTTTTGCAAATCCAAAATAGGCAAATGAGTGTCCATATGGCTGTTTATGAGACACGAGCGAACAAGTACAAGAAGGAGGCCTCCAAAGCCCAAGAAAGGTTGGAAGAACTCATGGGTGAGTTTGATGAAAGTGAAGGTGAAGATTAGCCTAGGTGAAAGAGGCCAAGAACCATGGGGCTTAAAAAGGCCCTTGAGAAGCAAAAAGAAGAGGAAAAATCCCTTCTCCAATCTACCACTCTCACTGCATTGTTTGAACAGGAAATAGAGAACAATAAAGAGGCATGGCTTGAGAGATTCAATGACCACTTGGAGAAGAAATTAGAGAAAAAAAATAGGGATTTAGACCTTCAAAGGAGAATGAAAAGGCATTATAAAAAGTTAAATCAATTTTCCCGACGCAAGTTGAAGGCTGTTCAAGAAAAGCTCAAGGAGGCTAAAGGGAAGCGCCTGGCACAGAAAGTGAGGAAAGACACATCAGGGCTTCAGATTTTGGCCTCTTCTTCACAACATGTTGCTAAGAACCCTTGAAGGTCATGCTCACCAATTTTGGGCAAATTTCAACATATTTTGGTTTTTTGTCATTTTTGGGTTTTTGGCCAAAACTCATGGGCTTTGCCATTTCAGTTTGGAGGATCATCAAAGGAGGAGAATGGTATCATTGGATGCCATAATTTTAGGAGCACACACTCAGATATTTTCAGGACATTTGAAGATCATTTTCTCCCCCGAAATGGCGAAAAATGCCCGCGTTTTCTACACTTTGCCCGGTCTATCAGCAAAGCTTATTTTCTGGTTTTTTACACACAGGCCTATTTTTGAAGGGTGTTGAGGCATCAGATTGGGAAAATTCAAGTTGTTCCAGAAAGTAGAGACTCAAAGCTTTCCAACGAGCTATCATGAGCCTTGTTTTGACATCAAGAAGGCTACCAAAAGTTGCCGGCAAGTCAGGGGACCTTTTGCTGATGTATTTTTTGAGTATTTTTGTAAAAATTGAACCTTTAAAAATTGCTTTTTCCTCATGTGCGTTTAGCTATTTTTGCACATGAGAAGTTATGAAAAGTCAATTTATTTCCCTCTTTTAGCATTTTTAAGATATTTTATGAGATATTTTGTGTCTTGGGCTTTGCAAAGCCTCAAGGACAAGATTAGATATTTTGGATAGGCCAATGAGAGTGCAAATTGAACTAAGAGGTTTTCCTCACTTGAGCCTATATATTCCAAAGGCTTTCATTGTAAACAAGGCTGCACTTGATGATAGAAGAAATATATGGTCATATAAGCTTTGGAAGAAATACTTGTCTCATGCTTTTGGATAGTCTCTTGGATGTTCTTGGATGATGAAAGAGGATTGTTGTTGGATTCCATGACTTGGTAGAATGGTATAGTGTCTCTCTCTTTGTTTTGTTTCCTAGTTTTCATTCATGAATCCATGTTTCTTGCTTGCTATACAATAGTAGAGAACAAATTTGAGACATGCCCTTGGAGGCACCTCAAATTTCATGTTTCTTCATAGCTTCCATGTTTTCTTCATCCTTAGTCACAGTAAAGAATTTTTGATTGCTCTTTAATAACTTAAGCATATTGTTGCTTATTTCATTCATGGTTTTATGCATGCTAAGTATGATTTACGGTATGCCCTTCTTACTCATGGCTAGCCATAGCTCCATCCATGAAATTTCTCTTTGACTGATTAGATTGTCATTTGTTGAACCAAGGAGGTCTTGTTCTAATCTTGCCCTTTGTCTAAGACTATGCAATCTTGTTTTCAAAGTGCCCAATAACTTGAAGTACTATGTTTAGGCATTCCGGCATAGTGATTTAAGTTGTTTGTCTGTCTTAAGTGTATTTCCCCAAATTATGATAGCCATTTCCCAAAGTTAGAGAGTTATATATCTCTATGCATGGCTTGAATGTTTATTTCTATGTATTGATTAGATTATAGTTACATTTCTCATGATTAATGTTTTTCCCTACCATGTTTATGTCAGCTATTAAACTAGTTATGCTTGAAATCCTTTGTTGTTCCCAAACTTGACGTCCATTTTATTCCATTTTTCCCAAAGATCCCTTCTACCTCGAATCAAATCGGCCCTTCAACAGCCTTGTATCACCATCTAATAGCTTTCTTGATCTTTTCAACCCCATAGCCCAGTTGATCTGACATATTTTTACCTATCTTATATCTTTGATCAGTTTCATCCCTCACAATCTAAAAACCAAAACCAAAAAACCTACTTCATAACTAGCCTAAAATCAGAACACAATAACCAAACACACAGATATCCCTTACACATATAGAGAGAGCCCTCTTTGAGTCCAGGAAGGCTAGGTCCTTGGGCTCCAAAGATTGGTTTGATGTTACACTATCATTTGGCTTGCCAATTAGCCAAATCACAGGACCCTAACATAATGGCGATCACAGTGGGACTCTGAGTACATGACAGTCTAGCGAACTCTTATAGACTCTTTAGTCCTTCAACATTAAACTTAGACTGTTAGCCTATAGAATCATTTATAGTAAATTCTTTGTTTCACCATCTTAGCAAAGTGATGAATCAGGTTTAGAATACTCTTACAAACTAGGCTGCACATAAAAACTCAGAAAACCCCAAAAAATCCCTTAGATTGGTTTTTGTCTGTACTGGTGGTGGACCATACAAATATACCTCAAAAAAACTAAAAATCCACCTGGCGACTCCACTAGCCTCCAGTAGGCCTTAATACTTTACTAAACTCTAAGCTACTATCTGATTGAGCCACCTCATCGCCACACTAACATAATGGTGATCATGGTGGGACTCTGAGTAATAAACAAGCTTAGTTTCCCTAATCTTTAGAGACTTTTGAGAATACTATCTAGCTGACTTATCCCACCGCTCACTAACATAATGGCAATCACGGTGGGACTTTGAGTCAAAACATCCTAGGTATCCCTTAGGAACTCTCAAAATCTCATTCAAACTTAGAAGAGTAGAATCTAGCTCTTTCACCATCTTAGCAAAATGATGATTTAGTTATAGGATTCTCTTCCAAACCTCATAGGCAAGCAGTCCATAGAACCATTTAGAGTAAACTCTTTTTGTTATCGCCACCCTAGCAAAGTGATGAAACAGGTTTAGAATACTTTAATAAACCATAGGCTGCACATAAAAACTTAGAAAAACACCAAAAACATTCCCAGATTGGCTTTTCCCTAGTTAATGGTGGTGGACCATAGCTACATCTTTACAAAAACAACTAAGTTCCACCTGGTGACTCCACTAACCTCCAGTAGGCCTAAAAACTCCATAAAAGACCAAAAAATTCATAAACCATACCTTTCTGCTAACTCATCCTTCCAAAAAACTTAAAATTAGGATAGAAACTCTATAATTAGTGACAAACTAAGTATAACTTGGCGATTTAGAAAACCTCACCTGAGCATAGGAGATAAGTAGAAGCCTTCTTTCCAAGAGAACCATTAGCTTGTCCATACATCCTAGCAAACTGTTGAAACCAAGTGAATCACTCTTCTTTGCAAGTTTCCATCTCAAAGTTGCTAATAAACTTTTTCCCAAGCATCTTTGATAGCGTTGGTGGTGGACCATAGTTCTCATAAGAAATCCACCTGGCGACTCCACTATTCCATCCTTTTAGTTTTGAACATCCTTCACATTAGTAAAACCTTAGAGAGGCCATCCATCCAAAACATTCACAAATACCATCCTCTCTAAACTCTAGACCCGAAATCTAGCTTCACGAAGAATCAACACCAGAGCTCATCCAGACCCAAATACCCTTATCATAGTAGACGACCCAGAGAAGATTCTGTGGCAAGCTTCCGAAACTGGAAATCTAGCTACCGATAGGTCCATCCGTAAAGCAAAATCAGTACCTGGACATCTCACTGCCTTGTAGGATTCCCCCTTCGACTTAAAATCAGAAAAAACCATTTTTAGAAGTAAGTCACAAAGTAAGATAGACTTTGAAGATCTTGAGCCCCTAGATCTGCCACAGAGTCCTAGTAGAGAAGCCTCACCTACCACACCTCCTGAATTTCAGCTTCTCCATCACTTTGGCTCCTACCATCCTAGATCTGCTCAAAATCAGATCACTAGTCCAAGTACATCCACCACACCTATCCAAACCACTACTGTTCAAACCAGCTCAACTCATCCTACAAGCCCTCATTTTGTACATCATCCATTAGCTCCCGTCATGGAAGCTTGGTACGCACCCTTGGTGTTACCACAACCCTTGGCTCCCTTACAAAATGACTATCAAGCCAAAATCCCACACTTTACCAGAGATGAGACTACCACAGCTCAAAAACATGTAGATAGGATTAGCGATGCCTTTGAATACATGGAAATAGAATACGAGACCATCAGAATGAGGATGTTCGCCCAAAGCCTGGGCAGAGAACCCAAAAAATGGTTTAAGAGATTAACTCCAAATAGCATCCAAAACCTCCCATAACTCTACCAAGTCTTCATAAACAAGTGGGAAATATGAAAGAACCCTATTCAAATCCTGTCAGAATATAACAATCTAAAATGGGAAAATGGGGAAAGTGCCTAGGGATATTGCACTAGGTTCAACAGTGTGTAAAATGCCCTCCCACCTCACTTCAAACCCCCACTTGGTTCAGCCTTGGCAAAGTTCCCCGAGGGTTTTGACCCAGACATGACTTATCAACTAAGAGACAAGGACCTCCCTACCCTAGAAGAAATGCAAAAAGTAGCCATAAGGGCAGAAGCCAACTTAGCCGAAAAAAGAGCTAGGACTAGATTAGAAAGGAAAGTCACCTACCAGGATGAAGTTTCCACTTCAGCTCCTCCCTTAAATCCTAGAATAGATGACTTAGTCAGGTCCATGGCCAAAATGTGGGAAACGATGAGTGAGAAGACCCCTCTTAGGGACAACCAGCCAATCCCTCCAAACAAAAACCAGAACCAAAATTTTAGGAGGGAACAACCTCAAAAAAAACCAAGGGAAAATGACCAGCAAATTAGGCCACCATTTAATGAAAATTATGTGGAAGAAGATGATAGGGATACAGAACCCATTGATGAAAATCATTTAAACCTCATAGGGTCTGATAATGAGAGTGAGGTGTACCTCATGGAAGCAGAACAAGCATTCTTCTCTCCAAATCAGGATGAAACCAACTATGAAGATCCTGAGGATCCTACCATATATTTTCAGAATGCCATAATAGAAGCTCACAGGCAGTATGAACTTAGAAGAAGAAAAAATCAAGACAACTCCAGGAAAGGTAGCTCAGACACTGCTAAAACCCCTGATACCATCCTTAAGAAGGCAGTGAACAGCAACACAATCATGGTTGGGGAAAATGACCAAAACAAAGATAGAGTTACCAAAACTAATCTTGACTCAAATACTCCTAGTACTTCCACAAAGATTCCTGAGGTGGCTATGGAAAACAAAATCTAGAAGCAAAGCCGGCAAACTCAGAACATAGAGAAGGTCATGGTTGAAAAAGCTGAAACAAACATGTCTAAACTACAGCTACTTTTTAGTTTTGAGGGCGAAATCACCAAAATAAAGATCACCATGCCTCTTACCGAGCTCATCACCCAAGGCTCTTATAAATCCCAAGTGTTAAAGGTCCTGAATCTAGGGAATGATGCGAACACCCTTAATCTAGCTGATGACACTCCTGAAGTGTTGTTTGGTCCGAAAATAGAAGAGAAATTCCAAGAGGGAACCACTCGCCCCTTTTACATCAGTCTGAATATCCACGACCAAATCCTTCACAATGCCATGCTAGACTTCGGCGCCTCACATAATCTTATGCCGAAGGTTGTAATGGAAAGATTAGGTCTAGAAATCACAAGACCAAACAAAGATTTATATTCATTTGATTCTAGTAGAGTCAAATGTCTAGGCTTGATCAAAGATAATTGTTTTAGTTTGGCCCAAATACTTGCAAAACATATGATCATGGACATAGTGGTAGCAGACATTCCTCCCAAGTACGGAATGCTTCTATCTAGATCTTGGGGAGCCAAGCTCTAAGGAAATATTCAATTGGATATGTCCTATGCCACTATTCATATGTTTGACCAAACAAGAATACTCTATCGAGAGTCACACATGAAATACATGATCAATAACCAAGAGAGGCCAGATAACATCCCAATGTATTCCTTGAATTATGACCTGAACTCTTTTATTCTGCACATTGATGAGGACATTGAAGAACAGTCAGACGAAATTGAAACAAACTTAGACCCACCAAATCAGCTGCCCTTAGTTCTCTATGATGAACTAGACACTCAAAACTACCATGATCATGAATAGCTATGTCTTGAGGAAATTAAGTATGTTCCTTCTGAAATAGGAATAGAGCAAGAAGCACAAACCACTATGTACTATCAAGCGAATTGCTTGAACCTTAGTCAAACATCAGCAATAACATCTGGAAACTTTTCAGAATAAAGGCATTAGAGGACTTACATATCACAAACCTTTTCATAACTCAGGAGTAGGGAAGCTTAATGTTTTTACCATACCTTAAAGATTTACCATCACATAACTCTTCCACTGCAAGTGAAACCTTGAATGTATCCATAACAGCTCAAAATCTAGAAAAAACACCTGATAAACTTCTTATGAGCGAACATGATAACTGCAGTCCAAGTATACCTGAGTTACTTGAACTGGCTAATATCCTGTCATTCCATCAAAGACTTAGAACTACTAGAATTGGCAATCTCATGCAGAATACTACATCATGCAGAGAAAACAATGAGAAACACTATGCCATTACCATTACTCCAAGAAACAACTTCGACAAAAGAAAATACAAAAATATGAACCAATTAGTAATAATCAAAGATAAATAGCTAGTCATAGGGTCTGTTTTGATTTTAGAAACACTAATGCACATCCCTATAACATAAATTTTATCCTTCCTACCCAAGACCATGATATACCGATGATAAGTGCTTTTAATCATATGCCTTTGCAAGATGATGTTTTAAGTTATAGCCAAATGATTCCCGTGCAAAGTAGACAGCTCAAAGATTTTTTTCAGTATGTTGGAAGTAGTTCCAGTTTCAGACTCAGAATTGCAAAACCACCAGATATCAAAAATATGCTCCTGAAAGCCATGTTTCCAGTCCTGAACTTCTGCATTTTAACATACCTTGATGATGTCATTATTTATTTCAAAAATGACAAAGAATATATGCATTACTTAAAGAAGATGTACAGTAAAGGAAGGAGTGGAAATCAGAGGTACAAAGAGGTACAGTGGGAAGACATGGGTTTGTTCAAAGATTCATGCATGAATCCTTATGTCATGTTTACAAGAGAAAACTTTCCCAATTTTTCTTTTCAAGAACTTGATGGGCCAATAATGGTAGGAGATCCTTACGAGGATAAGATGCTTATGTTTCGCCATTTCCAAGATTTCTAAGTTTAAAACATTTTCAAACATTGTATATACCACTGTTTGAAAAATAGATAAAACAAAAAATTCAAAAAAACAATAGAAAAATAGAAAAGAGGGCAAGTTGAAAAATAGAAAAAGGCCCCATGTTCCAAAAAATAGTCATTCAGAAAGCGCGCGAGTCTAAATGCCGCTACTAGTACTCAAATGTCTTGTTCAGTTATCTAGCCTAATCATAGCTGAACATGTTTTAAATTTATTTGCTGATAAGTTATTGAGTGAAAAAGATGGTCAACATTGTGTAAGCTTGACTTATCAAAGAGAGTATATTAGGAAAATATACTGGTTCCACACGCTCAAAACAGAACCAAAGAGGGAAGCAGGGATGAAAAAAAAATTGTGCATCTTAGCCCCGTTTTTCCTAGTGTCCATGTTATGAAAAATAATATTTGCGTGCAGCTTGTCTTTCATGCCGCAAATACATGACAAATCAGACTGTCTAACCCTGATTTGATCATCTTTTCAATTTTGTGTTTTAGATTAGAGAACAAAATCCTGTCAAACAGCTTAACCTTGACAGTTGATCTAGCATAGGTAGAGTAATGAAGGAGTTCATTAGTTTAATCTGAACTCCCAACAGATATAAGTGTAGATTTAGATAGGTTCATTTTCCAAAAAGAAAAAATATATATTTTCAAAAGGGTTGCTAGTCCAAATGCACCCAAAGGAAGAAAAAATGTTAGGAAAGATAGTGGGGTAGGTTGAAATATCATTGATGCTAATCATGCTGTCATTTTTTAGAAGAAGCATCAAGGAAGAATGAAATTTGTGCCAATGGGTAAGGCACTGGTCTTCCTAAGCCAAAGATCTAAAATTCTGGACACCTCCTAAAAAGTAGCTGTCCTCCCCAAATGGAGCCACTGTTAGTCATCAGTATTTTTTCACTTGTTGGTGATGAATAGTTGTAACAGCCAAGTTTTCTATCAGCTGATCTAAAAATTTGTGAAATTTTCCAGCTGGAAAAAACCCATAAATTTTTTTTTCCCTCTTACCTTTCAGTCCGCCCATGATAAGATGAAACCTCATTATCAAATCCTATCTAGCCTCGGCCATACTAGTTTTCCCATCAGCTCTAAAGAAACAATCCAAATCTGTCCAAAAAGTCTTCCCTAAGTTAGGTAGTAGCACTTTAGGCATTTCTCCCTTGGAAAACCACTCTAAAGCCAAAGAACATCTACCTGCTATAGACCAGTCATAACAAACCTTCCCATTCCGCAAATAAAGTTGGTTACAGCCCTAGGTCGCGCAACTAATACACCCTCAAGTCTCAGCAATACATGTACCATAGGTCAAACTGATTTTAGGTGTTTTTACAGTGTTTTAATGGATATTTCAAGGACAGAGGTATACCATCATCCCATAAGACAATATTTGGCTCCACATGAGAAGACAACTGCTTCTCAATGTGATTTTGAGCCTGGGATGCAGCTACAGAGCAGAGAGTTGTTTCATTAAGCTCTTGTTATCATAGTCAAAGCATGAAAGGACAGTGAAAGGAAAAATAACACTATCAAAAGGCTGATGATATGACAAGACTGAAGAACCTCCTTCATCTATAAGCAGAGGGCAAATGGACAAAGTTTGATTTTAAGAGTTGCACTAACTGTAAGACAAATTTTTTGATGAACAGTGAGACAACAACTGAGGGTCTCTGCATGAAAATGATGATCAAAGGCAAAGGCAAAGCAGTGGGTTTTAAAAATGATTTGCATAAGCTCCATTGTGATTGAGTTACAATGAGAAGCTAATGGGTTGATCATCAATTAGGAAAGATTGTTAAACAGATGGCTAGAAAAGGAATCCAACAGTCTTAGCCTCTAACTAACTTCTGCCAACATATAAAAGGTAAACCACTATCAGTAGGTTCATCAAACATCCTTCTTTTGATTGAGACAGAAGTTGAAAAGAAACCAAGCATTTTTCAAAATAGGCCTCCTTAATCTATAAGCAAAGGGCCAGAGCAGTGATTGATTCTAGGGTTTGGACTAATTAAGAGACAAATGGTAAGAGCAGCAGAAGATAGTTGAGAGCTTCTAAACAGGGCAATCATGTCAAAAACAAAGGGAAATCATGAGTAATATAGCTATCAAAAACGCTGGCTTATCTCCTATCAGAGTTTACTTTCAAGACAATCTGGAGCCAAGAAGTGTACAAACTTTGTTAAGGGGTGTGTTTTCCTTAAAAAGCTACAAAAAACTCATCTCCTTGATAAACAGGCTTAACATTTAGTCCCTTTTCCTTTATAAACAAAACAGAGTTGATAAGTGGTTGAGAGATGAGTCATGACACAGGCCTAAGAGTGATGATTGCTTTTCAAAGGGTACTTTCCTTCCTACTCATGAAGATTTTTCTTTCAAAATGACTCATCATAGTGGACAGAAGGAAATTTGAGTTTAATTCTCCCAAAAAGGCAGTACAACTGAACATACAAGCTCATAAATATGTAAGAAGGTTTATGGCATGTTTTTTAGATTCTGAAAAGTTTTCAAAGCAAATAAGGCATGCCACTATTACAAATAAAGGCATCTTCCTTATGAAGAGGGTCAAAGTCAGAAGAGGAGCTTAAAAAAAGCACCTAACAGTTTGGATCAGCCTCACAGTGAGCATTATCACCTTTAAAGTAGTAGAAGTAGAAACTGTCAACTAAGTTTAAGGAGATAATTCATCTCCTTGCAAATGGAAAAAAATGCTTCACCAGTCATGGATATGTTTTGAGCAGATTTTCCATGTTGAAAATATCATTAAAAAGACAACAGTGGAAGAGTTTGTTGTTTTAAAAAAGCACAGTGAAAATGTAGTAGAGGAGTTTTGGAAAGTCCTAAACAAAGCCTTTTTCATCTAAACAAAAGTCCTCACTATGTTCCTTTTTCAAATTTCCAACTCCACTTTTTGTCGAAATATTGGTGCAAAGGGTTGTTAAAAGATTTTCAAAGGTTTCAAAAAACCTCACCAAAAAAGTGTGAAAGGGAGCTTGGCTTTTTCACTTTCAAAAAGGTTTAAGGACCATTGCATATCTATTTTTGCATTACCAAAACACAAGAAAACTCCCCTTTGCTGTTCACTCTACAAAAGAAGAAGCTTTTGAGCAAGATTGCAGAGTTTTCAAGGGTTTTTTACTGCGTGGCGTGCCTGTAGCATTGCACGGTGCATTCAGGTGAACTTTTTCCATAGGACTCGACTGTTGCATGGAGCGCCTGTAGCGGCGCGCCTGTAGGAACAGGTCACGACCGCCCGACAGTGACCCGACAACCCTTTCTTTGCGCGGCGTTCTCCCGGTTGAACGTGCCGCACACATTTTACATGATCCAAACACCTCCAACAAGCTTTGAAGCTGCTCATTTCTTCAAGCAAAATTCCACCATCAATCTTCAAGGTATTTATGTGCCCCCTTGGTATATTCAAAACTGTTAAGTGGTGGAAAAAGGGATGAAACTCACGGTGTAAATCACAGTGTTGAGTTTGTTAGGGAGAGTGGTGTTTTCTGTTTAAAGCTCGAAATTACTATGGTTTTTTTGCCCAACACTGTCATAGTTAAGTAGTGGATTTCTTACTGCTGTCAAAAAACCTAACAAATACCCTCAAAACAAGTGGAAAGGTAGAGGCAGTGTTTGATGGGAGAAAAAACAAGGTTTGAAGAACAAAGCAGTGAACCTAACCTCAACAATACTGATCCTTGTATAAGTGCCTTGATGTTTCAAAAGTCATCTCCGTGGGGTAAAAAGAAAAAAACCACTGTTTTCTCTTTTATTCTATTAAACAAACCTTAGTCAATGAAGTTGTTAAATCAGTATGAAGAGGTTTTTTGTCTAACTATGGGTGAGGAATAGTGAACACAAGGAAGGTGTTTTTAATTGGGAGGAGTTTTTTGCCTTTTGTCTGCTACAAGGCTGTCTTGTTTTTATCAAAACACCAAGAGCTCAGTGATCTTATACAAACGCAGAAAATCACTCGAATATGTGCACCTTTTATATTAATATGGGCTTGTTATTATAAATATTGACTGATTTGCATAAAAAAGGGAGGAAAGGTAGTGTTTTGGAAGGAGCAGAGACCCGATATCACAGAAGCATCTCACACAACATTTGAAACAAATTTTCCTTGATCAAAACAGTCATTTACAAAGAAGACAGAGTGTTTTTTGAGAACACATTTCAAGAAATCCTTTTTGAGGTAGTTTGGTTTTTGCAGAGAGCATCTATAACAAGATGCCTCCCAGGAAGGATAATAGGAGTGGATTGCATAAGAGATATGAACCTATTTCCACTAAAGAAGTGAATGCACACCCATCAGTGTTGTTCAATTTCCATGAGGTCGGGTGTTTAGATTTTTGTCAAAGGGTGCAAGACGTGAAGAGTTTCTCTCCTTTGACACATCTTTGCGCTTTGAGGTTTCGAGGCAAACATTTCCAGTTGGCAAGCCTTGACTTCAAGTTCTCCCCAAGATCCATCTCCAAGGCCACTAAAATTCCCTATATTGGTGAGAAATGGTTTAAATAAAGCTATTTGGACTCAGATGATTACAAACCCTTCCTAAAGCCTGAGTATAGAGAATCATGTCCTTCTATTTTCCCTTTCTCCTATCTTTTAGCTAGCTATGTCCCTCTCATGAAGATTATCATGAAGTACTTCACTTGTGAGGGAAGATTCTCCCAAATTTATGCATATCACATTCGACTGCTCATGCATTTCACTAGGGCCGGATTGCTAAATATTCCTTTCTTCTTACACAAGAGCATTGAGAAAATGGCTTCCACTGTCCAGAAGAAGCCTCCTTCACAGCAAATAGCCTGTCTCTTCCATCACTCTCTCATCAAAATCATCATTTTTCATCAGCTTGAAAAGAGGGAGGTCTCTTGCGATGTTTTCATCACTCATCCAGATTTCTCCATTGTCCCTGCAGTCCATACATCCCCTACACCTCCTGCTCATCATCCCTCGCCTTCTTCCAGCAGAACTATTCCTAAAAAGCTCAAGTTTACTACATAACAAGCAAAGGAACATGAAGAAGGAGAAGAAAGTGACCAGCAAGAAGAATAAGGACATGAGTAGAAAGAAGAAAGTGTTGAACATCAGCATGACAGTGATAATGAACAACAGCAAGGGGAGGAGGAAGAAAGTGCTGAATAGCAGCATGCCAGTGATGAGGGTGAACAAAAGAATCATGATGAGGGTGAACAACAACCTTATGATGACACACAGCAACATCACAGTGATGATGAACAACAGCAAGGGGATGAGGAAAAGCAACACAGTGAGGGTGAGACAGGGCAGTAGCATGAAGATGATGAACAAGGATAGGAAAGTGATGAACAAGGGCAGCCAAAGGAGACTGGACAAGAAAGTGATGAGCAAGTGCAGCCAAAAGATGATACACAATAGCCTCCTCAGGAACAACAGCCTCTTCAGGAAGAACAACAAACTCAAAAAGAAGAGAAGCAAGGCAACAAAGGTAAAGGGGCCATGCCCTCTTCTCCTAAAAAGGCCAAGCCCTAGACAAAAAAAAAGAGGGTGCCTAGGGTTGTCACTCCAAATGTGACAAGGGCCCTCCGAAGTAAAGGAAAATTGCCAAAGAATCCCATCATTGATTTTCCTAGGAGGAAGAGCACTAGAATAGCCACCCAAAACAAAGGGAAGGGTAAGGAAGAAGGCAGTCATGAACAGGAGAGTGCATTTGACATCATCCAAATCCAAAGCGATGATAGTGATAATGAGACCCAGATCCTAGAAAGCCTCTTGATCCATAGAGAAAGCCAAATTGATGCATTGAAGGATGATCTTCATAGAGCTAGGAATTTCAATCAATTTTTGCAAATCCAAAATAGGCAAATGAGTGTCCATATGGCTGTTTATGAGACACGGGTGACCAAGTACAAGAAGGAGGCCTCCAAAGCCCAAGCAAGGTTGGAAGAACTCATGGGTGAGTTCGATGAAAGTGAAGGTGAATATCAGCCTAGGTGAAAGAGGCCAGGAACCATGGGGCTTAAAAAGGCCCTTGAGAAGCAAAAAGAAGAGGAAAAAGCCCTTCTCCAATCTACCCCTCTCACTGCATTGTTTGAACAGGAGATAGAGAACAATAAAGAGGCATGGCTTGAGAGAGTCAATGACCACTTGGAGAAGAAATTGGAGAAGGCAAATAGGGATTTAGAACTTCAAAGGAGAATGACAAGGCATTATAAAAAGTTAAATCAGTTTGCTCGGCGCAAGTTGAAGGCTGTTCAAGAAAAGCTCAAGGAGGCTAAAGGGAAGCCTGGAATAGAAAGTGAGGAAAGACACATCAGGACTTTATATTTTGGCCTCTACTTCACAACATGTTGCTGAGAACCCTTGAAGGTCATGCTCACCAATTTTGGGAAAATTTCGACATATTTTGGTTTTTTGTCATTTTTGGGTTTTTGGCCAAAACTCATGGGCTTCGCCATTTCAGTTTGGAAGATCATCAAAGGAGGAGAATGGTATCATTGAATGCCATAATTTCAGGAGCACACACTCAGCTATTTTCAAGACATTTGAAGATCATTTTCTCCCCCGAAATGGTGAAAAATGCCCACTTTTTCTACACTCTGCCTGGTCTATCAGCAAAGCTTATTTTCTGGTTTTTTACACACAGGCCTGTTTTTGGAGGGCGTCGAGGCATCAGATTGGGAAAATTCAAGATTTTCCAGAAAGTAGACACTCAAAGCTTTATAACAAACTATCATGAGCCTCGTTTCGACCTCAGGAAGGCTGCCAAAGGTTTCCAGCAAGTCAGGGGACCTTTTGCTGATGTATTTTTTGAGTATTTTTGTAAAAATTGAACCTTTAAAAAATGCTTTTTCCTCATGTGCGTTTAGCTATTTTTGCACATGAGAAGTTATGAAAAGTCAATTTATTTCCCTCTTTTAGCATTTTTTAGATATTTTATGAGATATTTTGTGCCTTGGGCTTTGCAAAGCCTCAAGGAAAAGATTAGATATTTTGGATAGGCCAATGAGAGTGAAAATTGAACTAAGAGGTTTTCCTCACTTGAGCCTATATATTCCAAAGGCTTTCATTGTAAACAGGGCTTAACTTGATGATAGAAGCAATATGTGGTTATATAAGCTTTGGAAGAAATACTTTATCTCATGCTTTTGATGTTCCTGGATGTTCTTGGATGATGAAAGAGGATTGTTGTTGGATTCCATAACTTGGTAGAATGGTATAGTGTCTCTCTCTTTGTTTTGTTTCCTAGCTTTCATTCATAAATCCAAGGCTTATTTGCCATAGAAAAGGTAGAGAAAAATTTGAGACATGCCCTGGAGGCACCTCAAATTTCCCTGCTTTCTTCATAGCTCTATGTTTTCTTCATTCTTAGTCACATTAAAGAATTCTTGATTGCTCTTACTAACTTAAGGATATTGTTGCTGTTTCATTCATGGTTTTATGCATGCTAAGTATGATTTATGGTATGACCTCGCTTACTCATGGCTAGCCATAGCCCATCCATGAAATTTCTCTTTGACTGATTGGATTGTCATTTGTTGAACCAAGGAGGTCTTGTTCGGATCTTGCCCTTCGCTCAAGATCGTGCAATCTTGTTTTCAAAGTGCCCAATAACTTGAAGTAATGTGTTTAGTATTCCGGCATAGTATTTTGAGTTTTTTGTCTTTCTTTAAGTGTATTTCCCCAAAGTCTCGATAGCCATTTCCCAAAGTTAGAGAGTTATATATCTCTTTCATGCATGGCTTGAATGTTTATTTCTATGTACCGATTAGCTTATAGTTACATTTCTCATGATTAATGGTTTTCCACCATGTTTATGTCACTATTAAACTAGTTATAGTTGAAATCCTTTGTTGTTCCAAACTTGATGTCCATTTTATTCCATTTTGCCCAAAGATCCTTTCTACTCGAATCAAATCGCCCTTCAATAGCCTTGTATCACCATCCGATAGCTTTCTTGACCTTTTCAATTCCCATAGCCCAAATGATCCGACATATTTTTACCTATCTTATATCTTCTTTGACCGCCATCCCTCACAACCTAAAAACCAAAACTAAAAACCTACTTCATAACTAGCCCAAATTAGAAAACAATAAGCAAACACACATATATCCCTTACACAAATAGAGAGAGTCTCTCTCCGAGTCCAAGAAGGCTGTGGTCCTTGGCTCCAAATATTGGTTTGATGTTACACGTCATTTTTCTTGCTAATTAGCCAAATCATGGGACCCTAACATAATGGCGATCACAAAGGGGACCCGAGTAATAAACAAACTTAGTTTCCTAATCTTTAAGAGACTTTTGAGAAGGTTAGTCGGTTGAGCCTATCCCAATTCCTCACTAACATAATGGCGATCACTTGTGATTCTCGAGTCAAAACATCCTAGGTATCCATTAGAAACTCTCAAAAAATCAACAAACTTTGAAGAGTATAAATCGCTTCTTTCACCATCTTTTAGAGAAAATGATGTTTCTACTGTAGGAAACTCTTCCAACCTCACAACAAGCAAATTCATAGAATCATTTAAAGTAAACTCTTTGTGTTATCACCACCCTAGCAAAGTGATGAAACAGGTTTAGAATACTTTTAATAAACCATAGGCTCTATTACAAAAACTTAGAAAAACCCCAAAACATTCCTGCATTGGATTTTCCTAGTTACTTGTGGTGGACCATAGCTACATCTTTACAAAAACAACCAAGTTCCACTCCGGCGACTCCACTTAGCCTCTAGTAGGCCTAAAAAAATCCATAAAAGACCAAAAAATTCATAAACCATACCTTCTCGCTAACTCATCCTTCCAAAACTTAAACTTAGGTGGAAATTTCAGAATCGCTGACAAACTAAGTATAACTTAGCGATTCGTAAAACCTCACCAACATAGGTGATAAGGTATGCCTTCTTTCCAAGAGAACCATTAGCTTGTCCATACAACCTAGCAACCGTTGGAAACCAAGTGAATCACTCTTCTTTGAAAGTTTCCATCTCAAAGTTAAGAGAAACGTTTTCCTACATCTTTGATAGTGTTGGTAGTGGTCTATGTTCTCATAAGAAATCCACCGCGACTCCAATTATTCCAAGCTTTTAGTTTTGACTATCCTTCACATTAGTAAAGACTTATGTGAGGCCATCCATCCAAAACATTCACAAATGTCATCCTTTCTAAACTCTAGACCAAATCGCTTCACGAAGAATCAACAATTGCAGCTCATTGTTGAGCCTCAAAATTGTGCTTTCCTTCACCTCATTTTACTCATTTTCCTTGTCCATTTCTATCTTAAGCCCAATTGATCAATAAATATAGTTAAAATTACTTAGAATGGTTTATATGACTCACTTGTTGAATTTTGTGATTTTGCCATTGTTACATTTTGACCTTAATCATTTGCACGCAAGATATCTGTAGGTTAACCGGCGATTCTCAGCCTACCTTCATGTTTGAGTATGTTCCAGGCCTCTTGAGGAAACCGCATATGGGCATGTGATCCACGTCCCGTCTATATGGTTCGTTGCTCACTGCGTGAGGAACAGCTGACTGTGGTACCTGCTATGCACGTGAACACATTTATGAAGGAAGACTTACTAGACCTGCCTCAAATTCAGATGTATTTTCTCCCTTCACGTAGCCACTCGAAGACTCCTAATATGATTCGGAAAAGGAGACATTACTCCTAAATTGTTGTAATTATTGTTACTTTCATTTGCTTTATAAACTCTTGAGTAGACCAAGAGCTTAGTTAGAGATTTTATATTAGATTTGTCGCTAGATTTTGTGTTTAAAACTGTGTTACGCCCTTGAAGACACAGAGTGTTATGTTCAAATCCACATCAAGTACGGGAGCGTAGCATAAAGTTATTTTGAAGGCGTGATTTAATTGAGTTCGAATGCCGCCAAGGGTAGAGGGCCCCCGCTCTTGCACGGATTTCTTTGCGAAATTAGATAAGTTTTCTGTACGTTTACGTTTTGCATTTGAATCGATAGTTGTTTTGTTTAGACCATCAGAATGATTCATTCTAGCTCTTCCACAAGAAGACACTCTTCCAAATGTATTAAAATGATGAATGTTGAATGACTATGGTATTGTAGAATTAGGAGTTGAATTTATAGTTGTTTTAACTAGCTAATTAGAAAGGTATTCATTCCAGCTTCTTCCACAAGAAGGCACTCTTCCAACAAACATTATAATGATGAATGAAGAATAGCTATGGTACCGTAGGATTTAATTATAGTTTTTGCCATTCACTATCACAGCTACACTTGTTCTCATCACTCTTCCACAAGAAGAAACCTTCCAAGACATCCTTAAGAAGTTCAAGACATGACCGTGATAATGAATGATTTAATTAAAAGTTTGTACTAAGTATCATCTCTCGATCTTGCTCTTAAACGCTTGCCCAAGACATCATAATGACGTCCAGTAGGGTATGGGTGTGATAACTTAGTTTTTCATTTTCTTCAACCATTTGCTTTCACAATTGCATACAAGTCCACAATGTAATTGTCTCTACCTCTTCCACAAGAAGGAACTCTTCCAAAATATCACTAATGATGAACAAATGATCGCGGTAACTTCATAGATTAATGCATGTTAGTATATTAGAACAACTCCGAGTTTCATTGCATTTAAATCATGTTCGGGTCACTTTGTTTCAAGTTTGATGATGACTTATAGTTCAAGTATTGTTCTAGTTAGTAGCATCTTTAGGTTCATTCTTAGATTAACTCATTACACTTGCATCTCATATTCAAATTGTCATCCATCGCACAATAGATTACTCTAGTTGTTAGGATTAACAAGACAAATTTCTTCATTATTCACAAAACATCTTTCTGCTCTAAAAACTACAACTGATCTATAGCCATAGGAACAATAACATCACTATAAGGTCTCAAATCTCTCTCGTAATTTCCTCATCATTTCATAAAACATAGCTCTTCCTCAAAAGAACTACTTGAACAAGAAACCAATAACTCTTTTGGAGTATAGGTTCTTGTGGCATTCAATTAAATTCGCGAATAGAACTAGGGAATTAATCATAGAATAAAAGAGCTTAATGTAGTATTGCATCATTAGTGTTTAACTGCTTAGTTAGAGGGATTTGCATATTTAGTGATCATTTCTCAAGATTAACTGCGGTCATTTGTTTAAAAAGTCATTACTCGCTTTTGCTTTTATTTAGTCATAGCTTTAGATTCTCGCTTCATTGTTTCCAATTTCATTTACCATTCCATGGGTTATTGTGTTTAACTCGTTTTTGACCATCAACTTCTTTCCATTAGTTTTCTAGGCATTTTTTATTTACATCAAAGACCAAAAACATCACTATAAATCAACATAAAAGACCAAAAACATCACAAAACACTACATACAACGCACAGGGAAACAAAGCACCTAGGTACATATGGTACACTTCACTTCACAGCTTTACAACCGGTTGACAATTAAATGAGCCTGGCTTAGGAGACTAGGACTGACCCAACATTTTGGCGCCGTTGCTCAGAAGCAGAAAGTTCAGGTAACCTTTGTTTCTTAGCATCCAAAACAATTTTATGCGTAGGAGAGATTCAAGGGGAAGATTTATAAGCAAGAGAGGCTAAGTTTGATCTCTAGAACACCACTTGTTTCATCTAGATCCAACTAGTACACCTTCAACTCAAAACCCATCTTCCATCCTTTACCGATCCTCGACTTCTAGAAGATCTAAGGTCACCTATTCCATTAGGAAACTCTCCACTTCATCCACGTAACTCCGCCATAGAAGAAGATCTAAAGACTTTCGTTAAGGACACAAATCTTTTCTACTTTGGCCAGAGAGTCAACCATGGCGTAAGAAGGAGGAGGAGGAGTTGCTAATGGAGAATACACATTGTCAGTGGAGGAGGTAGAGGCAGAGAAGAGAAGGAGGAAGAGGAGAAGGAGGTAGAGGTGCAGTATGGAGGAAGAGGAAGAATAGGAAGCTCTTTTGGGTTCCCTATACTTGAGAAGAAACCAATACAACCATGAAAAAAAAACATTTCACCCTTCTCGTCCTTCCGAACTTCTATGGACTTAAACCGAGGATCCCGAAACTTTCTTATTCGAATTTGAAGTATCAGGTAGGACTTAGCACTACTTACAAGATGCTCAAAAACTAAAATTATACTTCTTCAACTTTGAAGGGAACAAGATTGAAGTGGTTTATGAGTTTGCATCAGTAGTTCTATTAGAACATGGGAAGACATGAGACAGTTACTAGAGAGATACTTGGATTATTGTATGCCATGAATCATAAGGAAGAAGTGTTCAAGATGTTACAAAAGGAAGATGAAAACTTAGAAGATTTATTGGAAAGATTTAAATACAACATAAAAAGGGCACAAATGGAAAACCTAGATCAGACACTTTTAAAGCTCTTTTGTTGAAAACAATTAGGGATGAATGGTTGGATATCCTTAACATGATGGGAAAGGATATATCACAACTCACATTACCCTCAAATATCCGAGTTATGTATCAACCTTCCAGAGGAAATCTAAACTACCAAAGGTCCAAGAGATCCCGCTTCCTTGCAAGGGCAAGTAACCTCGCTTCCTGGGACAACAAGTAGATCGAAATAGGACATATGCTTGATGATTTTAAATCGACATCTTAGGGAGTTCAGTGAACAAATAGACACCCTCAAGATACAAAACAAGCAAAAGGTCAATCTCGATGCCTTGGCACCTTTTGTCCCAAATGTAGGAAGAAACATGCCTGAGGGGAGTGTCCTCTCTAGATGTAAAAGTTGTAGAAACTGGTGCTATTTGTTCTTGAGAAACATGAGACCAAGAATTGTCCTCTTCCCCGGTCTCAAGGGCCGTTTTTCAAGAAGAAACCCTACATCCCACATATTCTCTTAACTTTGTATCTAGAAGACCTTGGCAGGGATCTCATACTGCTGATCTCCATGATCAAATGTATAATCAACCTCCACCTTGGAATTCTTGGCAAAGAACCTTGGCCCCAATTTCAAAATCAATCTCAAGCTCGGGCACAAGGATCACAAGGTCCCTATGGAAGATACTCTCCATATTATCGCATCCACCATCCTATCCACCATATCCACATTTTATCTCAAAACCAACAAAATTTTCTCAAAATCTCTCAACAAAATTTTCAACAAAATCCTCAACAACATCATCCGAACCAATCTCATCAAAATCAACCACTTCCACTACCATTCCCTCAAAAATCCAATCAATTGCCAAATTTCAACCCATACCAAACCCCAATAATAAGAACCTCGTAATACATACATGATAGAAGGAAACAATTTCCAACTTATTTAATTACTCCTCTAGACCTAGTGATGTTCAACTTAGGTCCCATGATACTTGAGAAGAGGAAACCTCTGTGATTATACAAGAACAAGATAATTGTGAGGAAGACTCCTACTGTTAATAAAAGTCTTCAAGAAGATACATCCTTTCAAGACCAAAACATTGAAAAATCAAACAAAAAGATCCAATAAATCCAACTCAAAGATAGAGCAACCATCCACATCTACTTCTATACCTCCCCTTTTCGGAAAGACTGCAAATTGATAAAGGTGTAGAAAAACAAATAATGGTGCCTAACTATGATTTCTTAGATGAATTGAGAATGTTATATTAAAATTCCATTATTGCAAGCCATCAAAGAAATTCCAATTTTAGCCAAAACAATAAAGGAGTCGAGTATGAAGAAAACAAGAAAAAGAATAAGAGAAACCAAGAAAATTCAACTGCAGACAAATAGAAGTGCATAATATGATGGGTAAGAGCACTATTCCAAAGTACCTTGACCCAGAAATCCAAATATCAAAATTCACATCAATGGAATTGAAATTCAAAACACACCTACTCGACTTAGGAGCACAAACATCATGAGTCGACAAATCATGGACAAACTGAAACTCTCTAATCTTCTCTTTACACCCACACTATTACAATTAGTAGATAGATCCGTGATCGTACCCGCATGGGGTAATAGAAGACATTCCAAGAAACCCCCTAGACTCTTGGGAGTACCTCAGGATTTCATGATCCTAACACCCAAGAATAATCTAGGAGGCCATCCTCGTTATACTAGGAAGACCTTTGGTTGGCTACACTGATGTCATGAGTTAGTTGTAGGTCCTAAGATATGTATATTTCTCGATGGTAGTTCAACAAAGAAATTCACTTTATATCCTCCTCCAAACAGACAATTATTTAACTAGATGACACTCAATGGATAGAGGATGAAGAATATTTACAACCACTCTTCACACTCTCGTAAATTAGTGAAGATAATCAAATTATGAATACTTGGGAAAACTTTGAATCTTCCTAACAAGCAAGAATCATTTCAAGAGGGATCCAATATTGAGTTCTTGTCATCTGTGCAGATGTCTCTTCATTCTATGGACAAATTTGGCAGCTCTACAAGTGAAATTCTTCCTGTGCAAAACCTTGAACATAAACAAAAACCTAGAAAAATCTCAACAAGAAGAGTTAATCAAAGTATTACAGAGACATTCTTCTCGCATATGCATGGGAATACACTCGACATGAAAGGGGATAAGTCCCAAGACTTTGTAATCATCACATCTATATAGAGGCAAATTGCAAACCAATCGTACAAACCTCAAAGACGGATGAATCCAAATCTTAGGGAAATTGTCAAGGAAGAATTACAAAAATTGCTAAATGCTAATTTTATCTATCCTATTTCAGGTCAAGGGGTTTTCCTTTAGTGATTGTGCCTAAGAAAATGGAAAATGGAGGGTGTGTGTTGACTACCGAGAACGAATAAAGCTACTCTTAAATACCATTTCCCCTTACCTTTCATAGATCGTTAATAGATACATTAGCAGTAAAAAGTACTTTATTCCTAGATGGGTTTAGTGGTTACAATCAAACT
Source organism: Pinus albicaulis (assembly GCA_034641835.2). Classification (NCBI taxonomy): domain Eukaryota; kingdom Viridiplantae; phylum Streptophyta; class Pinopsida; order Pinales; family Pinaceae; genus Pinus; species Pinus albicaulis. Next base: position 525,001,245 of record CM076582.1, read on the forward strand.
AAGTAGCACTTGAAGACCAAGATAAACCACATTTACTTTGTCCTTGGGGTACCTATGTTTGTTTGTGCATTGCCATCAGTTATGCAATGCACCTTGTACCATCTGGCGCATTAGAATTTTTCCCATCCGATACATGACTGTAGAGGTGTACATGGATGATTTTACAGCTTTATGGGGATACATTTGAAGAGGCTTTAGAAAACTTGAAAAAGTCTTAAAAGATGGGTCAAGAAGCAAACCTTTCTCTTAGTCACGAAAATGTTTTATGATGTTCAATAAGGTATTGTTTTAGGCACCACATTTCAGGGATGGATTAGAGTTGATGAAACAAAAGTTGCTATTTCTAACCTATCCATTCCAAGTTGTCAAAGAGATGTGTTAGAAGTTTTCAGGATTTATAGGGCCATCGGAGATTTATAGAAAACTTCACCAAAAGTAGCATCTCCTCTTCAAATTACTCACCAAAGATTGTGAATTTAAGTGGACTTCTGATTGCCGCTAGCTTTGAAACCTCAAAAACCAAAATTCTCAAGCACCTATATTAAGGGGACTTAATCGAAAGTTACCTTTTCATATCTCGACAGATAAGCCCGATATGTACTCTAGGAGCAAACATTGGGACAAAAAGATTTAATTCCTATGCCATCTATTATATCAAGAAAAATTTGACTCCCCGCAGAGTTAAACTACATCAGAATCAAAAAGAGTTTTTAGCCGTTGTTCATGCCGCCAATGTTTAGACACTATAATAACAGCAATATGAAACTTTTGTTCACACTGATCATTCTGCAATTAGATACTTAATGAATAAATCAATCACTAATGGCAGATATAAGATGGTTGTTATTATTGCAAGAATTCAACATTACTATTCTAGATAGGCCTGGAAACAAAAGATCAGAGTTATCGCCTAGAATTCAAAATATCAAAGATGACACTCCGGTTGAAGACTCAATTTCCCTAATAATATCTTTTTGCGATCTCTACTCAAACTCCATGGTTTGCCGACATTATTAATTATTTAGTTTCAGAAAATTTCCTTCAATTATGAATGCAAGGATAAAAGAAAAAATCATTAATGATAGTGCAAGATATTCATGGGTCGCTAATGAGTTGTACAAGACAGTCCAGATTTGATCATTAGAAGGTGTGTTCGTGAAGATGAGATGCCCGTAAATTCTCAAGGCATGTCATGATGAACCTTGTAGCTACACTTTGGCAGATAGAGGACAAATTATAAGATCCTTAATTTAGATATCGCCATCTTTGTTTAAAGATGCAAGGAGTATGTAAAAAGGTGTGACAGCTTTCCAAAGGGTAGGGAAACCTTCTCCTTCAGGTGAGATGCCATTACAACCTCGTGTACACATCGGGTACCTTTTGAAAAATGGGCTTTGATTTTGTGGTGACCATAGTCTCCAACAAGACAAAGAAATATATTAGTTTGAATCAATCGATTATGTTACTAAGTGGGTAGAAGCTAAACCATTACTTCATACGAATCATCTGTAATTGCTTTTCTTTTTTAGACATATTTTTACTCGCTTTTGGTGTCCCAAGGGAAATTGTTACAGATCAAGGAGCTCAATTTACATCAAGGCTAGTGGAGCAAATGATGGAGAATTACAAAATCGTGACATAGAACATCTACTCCTTATCATCCACAAGAAAATGGTCAAGTGGAATCCACTAATAAAGTCATTGAAGGAATCCTAACAAAGACTGCTCATCTACATAGAAGAGATTGGGTAGATAGGCTTCCCCCGAAGCCTTGTGGGCCTAGAACTACATGGAGAACACAACAGCAAGCATTCTTATGAGCTGTTTATGGAAAGCAAGTTTTGTTTCCCATAGAGTTCCAAATTCAAACATTCAAGATGGCAGCTCACTAGACTTGATCTAACTGGGAGGCAATAAAAGCATAGATCGGAGCAAATTAATGAATTGGATGAGATCAGACAAGATGCAAATCTTAAAACAAGTCTAGTCCAATAAAGAAGGGCTAGATGGCATGACAAGTACATCAAGGAGAAGAAATTTAAAGAGGGTGACTCTGGCTTTGTTTGATTCAAAATCAAGGATTTTCAAGGGAAATTTCTAGCTTTCACATTGGTTGGGGTCATATGAAATTGTTCTAATTTTTGATAATGGGGCTGTGAAATCAGAACTATAGATGAAGAGGAGGTTTTTCTTGTGAATGGTCATGATCAAGCTATACCACAAGCCACTCTCAAGAGAAGAGTTTGTCAAGAAGTTCCAAGAAGACAATGATGAAGTTAATGAAGAAGAGTTCCTCTTCATCAACTTGATTAAATTTTCTGAAGCATTTCTATTCTAAAAAATAAAATAAAAAATAAATAAATAAAAATAAAATAAAAATAAATAAAGGTATAAACATGAAAACCAATCATTGATTGGCATGTTTATATTAGAAAGATAGGTGAAAATCAGAGTTCTTCACACTTAACTTTTCCCATTTTTGTTTTTATAAGCAATTGCTATAAAAATCATAAGTACGCTCCATAGTGCTTATGATTCATTTCATCTCACTCCATTCACTTATTCATCCATACTCCATCTCATCCATCATTCATATTTCATTCCATCTCCACATCTCATTCATCTCACTCCATCTTCCATTCATCTCATTTTCATGTCAAAACACAGAATTTGATATCTTGTCAAGTGAATAAAATATGTCATGAATCACAAGATAACCCTTATGTTCTTCATTCCATTTCATGAACCGAATCCATCCCATTCCCATTAATCACTTCATACATATCATAATCCATCATCCATTTTCATTCATACCACATAACATTTCATCCATACCCAAAAACATTCCATTTTCATGATTAAAGTGTTCTACAGAACATTCTCACTGCTGACATTCTCAGCCCGATCATCCTTTCACTGTCACTTTTCGCAGCCTATAAACCCCCAAGGCATCAACCAAACAGACATCGAATTACAACAAAGTGATCCATGAATCATGAATCAAAAACATCAAGAAAAATTGTGAAAGATTCTCCAAAGATGAGCAGAGAAGACAAAGGCTACAAAAACATCAAATAAAGGGCGCAGGTAACAAATTTAAATTACTTATGGCATTTCTATAAAAAGTTAAGAAGAAGTTGTGGATTATTCAAAGGTTGTTTAAATTTTTATTGATCAAACACCAACAAACCCTCTACGTACTTTGTATTAAAATCTTCCATTTCAAAATTCATATCCGATAGCATTTAAGCGGTGGGAAAATGGCCAAAGCATTTGAATTTTCCACGCCTCTAACCAAAGAATTTAATGATGATGATTCCCTCACTCGTTGTAAAATCCTCCGTCTCCTCAATCATTAATACAAGCCCTCCACCTCACTCCACTACTCTATTCCGTATCATTTGCTATAACTTCATTCCGTAGCCTGTATTCCATTTCGAAGACAGAGATATTATTATCACTAGGAGCGTAGCTAATGATATCATTTAACAACATTGAGCATTGTAATGCAGAGAGCGTAAGAGGTAACTTGAAGTATAATAAAGGTAGGACCAAAGCCACTTAATACCGTGCGATAGCATATCACTGTGGACGGAATTTGAAGCATTTTCACTATAAACTCGTAATTGTAGCAAGGTGAGTTAGAAGTTCTGTTGTTATCAAAAGACAAGAGGTGTTAAAATTGAAGTATTTTGCTACCGCAGAGACGTAGGTGTTATAGTGATTGAGTTTGGAAGATTTTGCTACTGGGAGACAGAGACGCGAGAATGTTGAGCTGAAGTTCCTGTTACGCAGACAGAGACGTTGTAGTGTTGAGTTGAAGTTCATGTTACCAGAGACAGTAGATGTTGCTGCAGCATTGAATTTGAAGTCTTTTGCTACTAAGATTGTGAGGTATTGCACGAAAAAAATTTGAAGCCATCTCGCCATTTTCAATCAAGACATTTTAGCTCGAAATTTGAAACCGTCTCATTTTCAAACAAAGGCATAGCACTGACATTCAATTGTCACTGCATATCAGTCAGGTTTCAAAGGCATTTTTTATTATCAATCGTAGGTATGTCATTCCAAAATTGAAGCCATTTTCATTTAGAGCTTGTGCTTGTTTCAGTTCGAAAGGAAAGTCATTGTTTTTGTGGGTAGAAGAGTGTTAATTTGATATTGAAAAACTGCGGGCTTAATTAAAGGACCGAACCTCATGGGTTCAAAATATTTAGAAGGTTACCCACAATGAAAGGAAAATGTTACAACAAGCAGATGGTCAATTTTTGGAAAATTTAATGGCTTCCATAAGGAAGTCACTAAAACATTTGCCGTATCCTTTCAAGGAACCGGTTGAAATAGGGGATGTCAAGTTTATCACATCGAAGTTTTATAACAGAGGCTACAGGATTGTCCGGGAATCGGGGAGAGATGGTTTAAAAATAGGAATTCACAATGACCTTTGAACAATTTTAAAATCACCAAATATGGATGTTAGTGTATTCAAGAAAGAATTCCCAACATTGAAAAGCAAATGGAGAAACATACTACTTCTTTTACAAAAATTTGTTACATGAGGGTAGATATGGGACATTTATGTCTACCACATTAGACTAATGATGCATTTTCTCGGGAGAAGATTTAAATCTACCATAATTCTTGCATCAAAGTCTCGAAGAAGATGGCTTCCGTGTTCGAGAAGAATTCACTTAGAGACAACCCCGTATCATCATGGTTTAATAAAATTTTGATTGAGCATCATCTAGCTAAAACAAATGATACATGGATGATTTAACAAGAAATAATTTTGAAGAAGCAAAAGAACCACTACCCGAACCATGCCTACAAAGAGAAGTAGGAAATGGAGGGCTTCAAAAAGTTGAAATACTGACAAACCAACCCAAAAGAGTAGCAGAAATCTCATTTTGGAAGTTGATCAATCAAGGAGGGAACTTAAGGAAGAAAAGATAATCAAGGAATCATTACTGCAGAAAGGAGAGGGATCCTTCAAACGAGAAGAAGCCACACAGACAGTGGAAAACTTCAAGAAAACACCAATCAAACAAACAAAGGTAATCAATATAGAAGATGAAGAAACACCCATCAAGAGGATGATTAAGAAGATTTTTATGAAGGAACCCTCGAAATTGATCCCGTCAACAGAAATTTATGATTATGTGGAAACTTTAGAGAGGACAAATGTAAAAGCAGAGAGAGAACCCCAATCCTCCAATTGCCTCGAAATTGATATATTAAGAAGGATAGATATGAGTTGGAATTGCTGAATAGAGCATCAAAAATGAGAATGAAATTCTCAAAGATCAACCAAGCTCAAGACTCGATATGAACTCAACTCTATCCCCGTATTATAGACAAAGTGGAGAGGACCAATGAGAAGTTGAAGACAAGGAACAAAAGCCGATCAGTGGCACTTACCAACCTCAAAGTTCAAATCCCCAGGATCGTGAAAACCTAGAAGGCCTTCTAGAAGCTAGACAAAGGAGAAGAAGGGGATTAGATGTCTACAGAAGCCTCTCAATTCATAGATAATTTGTATGAGGACATGCAAAGAGACAAGAAGGGGGTATGTTGAGCCTCAAATTGTGCTTTCCTTCACCTGTTTTACCTCTATTTTCCCTTGTCCATTTCTATCTTAAGCCCAATTGATCAATAAATATAGTTAAAATTACTTGTGAATGGTTTACATGACTGACTTGAGCAATTTGTGATTTTTGCCATTGTTAAGCATTTTGACGAACTAGCTGCACGTGACATTCCGTAGCCTAACCGGCGATTTCGCAACTACCTTCATGTTTGAGCATGTTCCTGTGGCCTCTTGAGGAACCATATGGGCATGATCCACACTGCTCATATGGTTCGTTGCTCATCATGGAGGAAGAAATAGATTCCTTGGTACGTTATGCACGTGGGGAACACATTTATGAAGGAAGATTCTACTAGATCGGTTCTTTACCCGTATGTCTTTTCTCCTTCATGTAGCCACCTCAAAGATCTTAATATGATTCGGAAAGGAAAGACATTATTCCTAAATTTTGTAATTATTGTTACTTGCATTTTATTTATAAACTCTCGAGTAATTCGAGAGCTTAGTTAGAGATTTTATATTAGATTTGCTGCTAGATTTTGCTTAAAAACTCGTGTTACGTCCTTGAAGACACGTAGTGTTATGTTCAAACTATTGCATCGTTAATGGAGCATAAAGTTATTTTGAAGGCGTGATTTAATTTGAAGTCGTAAGCGTTTAAGTGGGTAGAGGGCCCCCGCTTTCTTGTACGATTTCTTTTGCGTAAATTAGATAAGTTTTCCCTTAGGGGTCGCTTTTACGTTTTGCATTTGAATTGATAGTTGTTTTGTTTTAACTACTGTATCGTATCTATTCTAGCTTTCCACAAGAAGACACTTCCAATGATTAAAATGATGTGAATGTTGAATGACTATGGTATTGTAGAATTAGTATTAGAATTTATAGTTGTTTTAATCTAGCTACCGTAGTTATATTCATTCCGCTTCTTCCACAAGAAGGCACTCTTCCAATGATTATAATGATGAATGAAGAATAGCTATAGTAACAGAGGATTAATTATGTTTTTGCCATTCACTACCGCTAATTCTGTTCTCATCACTCTTCCACAAGAAGAAATCCTTCCAAGACATCCTTAAGAAGTTCAAGACATGACCGTGATAATGAATGATTTAATTGTGTGTTTGTACTAAGTATCATCTCTGATCTTGCTCTAAACGCTTGCCCAAGACATCATAATGATGTAGTAGGTAGTGTGATAAATTTCTTAGTTTTTCATTTGCTTTCTTTACCATTTGCTTTCAATCGCATACAAGTCCACAATGTAATTGTCTACCTCTTCCACAAGAAGGAACTCTTCCAAAATATCACTAATGATGAACAAATGATTGTGTAACTTCATAGATTAATGCATGTTAGTATAGTTAGAACAACTCCGGAGTTTCATTGCATTTAAATCATGTTCACCACTTTGTTCATGTTTGATGATGACTTTATAGTTCAAGTATTGTTCTAGTTTAGGTAGCATCTTAGGTTCATCTTTGTATTAACTCATTACACTTGCATCTCATATTCAAATTGTCATCCATTGCACAATAGATTACTCTAGTTGTTAGGATTTAACAAGACAAACTCCTTCATTATTCACAAAACATCTTCCTGCTCTAAAAAACTACAACTGATCTATACCATAGGAATCAGAAGACAACATCACTATAAGGTCTGAAATCTCTCTCGCATTTTCTCATCATTTCATAAACAAGAGCTCTTCCTCAAAAGAACTACTTTGAACAAGAAACCAATAACTTTTGAGTAATTCAGGCATTCAATTAAATTGCGTAATGTAACTAGGAATTAATCATAGAATAAAAGAGCTTAGGACAGAAAGTATTGCATCATTAGTGTTTAACTCTAGTTAGAGGATTTGCATATTTAGTGATCATTTCTCAAGATTAGTTTGTGTCATTTGTTTAAAAGTCATTATCAAGCTTTGCTTTTATTTAGTCATAGTTTAGATTTCCGTTTCATTGTTTCCAATTTCATTTACCATTCCATACATTAGGCTTAACTCTCGCTGACCATCAACTTCTTTCCATTAGTTTTCTAGGCATTTTTCATTAAAAAACATCAAAAGACCAAAAACATCATAAATCAACATAAAAGACCAAAACATCACAAAACACTACATACAACGCATTAGGAAAACAAGCACCTAGGTACATATGGTACACTTCACTTCGGTTACTTTTACAACCTGTCAATTAAATGAGCTCAGTTTAGGAGACTAGACTGAGACCCAACACTCATCCAGACCCAAATCCCCCTATCATAGTAGATGACCCAGAGAAGATTTTGTGGCAAGCTTCCGAAATTAGAAATTTAGCTACCCATAGGTCCATCCGTAAAGCAAAATCAGTACTTGAACATCTCACTACCTTGCAGGATTTCCCCTTTGACTTAAAATTAGTAAAAACCCTTTTTAGAAGCAAGTCACAAAGTAAGATATACTTTGATGATCTTGAACCCCTAGATCTGCCACAGAGTCCTAGTTGAGAAGCCTCACCTACCACACCTCCCGATTTTCAGCTTCTCGATCACTTTGGCTCTTACCATCCCAGATCTGCTCAAAATCAGATCACCAGTCCAAGTACATCCGCCACACCTATCCAAATCACTACTGTTCAAACCACCTTAGCTCATCTCGCAAGCCCTCATTTGTACATCATCCATTAGCTCCCATCATGGCAGCTTGGTACGCACCCTTGGTGTTACCACAGCCTTTGGCTCCCTTACAAAATGACTATCAAGCCAAAATCCCACACTTTACCGGAGATGAGACTACCACTGCTCAACAACATTTAGATAGGATTAGCGATGCCTTTGAATACATGGAAATAGAAGACGAGACCATCAGAATGAGAATGTTCGCCCAAAGCCTGGGCGAAGAACCCAAAAAATGGTTTAAGAGCTTAACTCCAAACAACATCCACAACCTCCCGGAACTCTACCAAGTCTTCATAAACAAGTGGGAAATCCAAAAGAACCCCATTCAAATCCTGTAAGAATATAAAAATCTAAAACGTGAAAATGGGGAAAGTGTCCATGGATACTGCACTAGGTTCAATAGTGTGTATAATGCCCTCCCACCTCACTTCAAACCCCTGCTTGGTTCAGCCTTGGAAAAATTCCCCGAGGGTTTTGACCCAGACATGACTTATCAGCTAAGAGACAAGGACCCCCTTACCTTAGAGGAAATGCAAAAAGTAGCCATAAGAGCAGAAGCCAACTTAGAATAAAAAAGAGCTAGGACTAGATCAGAAAGGAAATTCACATACCGAGATGAGGTCTCCACTTCATCCCCTTCCCTAGATCCTAGAATAGATGATTTAGTCAGGTCCATGGCCAAAATGTGGGAGAAGATAAGTGAGAAGACCCCTCTTAGGGACAACCAGCCAAACCCTCCAAACAGAAACCGGAACCAAAATTTTAGAAGGGAACAACCTCAAAACAAACCAAGGGAAAATGACCAACAAATTAGGCCACCATTTAATGAAAATTATGTGGAAGAAGATGATAGGGATACAGAACCCATTGATGAAAATCACTTGAACCTCACGGAAGAAGAACAAGCATTCTTCTCTTCGAATTAGGATGAAACCAACTATGAAGATCCCGAGGATCCTGCCATAGATTTTCAGAATGCCATAATAGAAGCTCACAAGTAGTATGACCTTAGAAGCAGAAAAAATTAAGACAACTCCAAGAAAGGTAGCTCAGACACTGCTAAAACCCCTAATACCATCCTTAAGAAAGCAGTGAAAAGCAACAAAATCATGGTCGGGAAAAATGACCAAAACAAAGATAGAGTTACCCAAACTAATCCTGACTCAGATAGTCCTAGAACTTCCACAAAGATTCCCGAGGTGGCTGCGGAAAAAAAAATCCCGAAACAAAGCCAGCAAACTCAGAACATAGAGAAGGTCATGGCTGAAAAAGATGAAACAAACATGTCTAAACTACAACTACCTTTTAGTTTTGAGGGCGAAATTTCCAAAATAAAAATCACCATGCTTCTTACCGAGCTCATCGCCGAAGGCTCTTATAAATCCCAAGTGTTAAAGGTCTTGAATCTAGGGAATGATGCGAACACCCTTAATCTAGCTGATGACACTCTTGAAGTGTTGTTTGGTCCGAAAATAGAAGGGAAATTCCAAGAGGGAACCACTCTTCCCTTTTACATCAGTCTGAATATCCATGACCAAATCCTTCACAATGCCATGCTAGACTCCGACGCCTCGCATAATCTTATGCCAAAGGTTGTAATGGAAATATTAGGCCTGGAAATCACAAGACCATACAAAGATTTATATTCATTTGATTCTAGTAGAGTCAAATGTCTAGGCTTGATCAAAGATATTTGTTTTAGTTTGGCCCAAATACCTGCAAAGCATATGATCATGGACATAGTGGTAGCAGACATTCCTCCCAAGTACGGAATGCTTCTATCCAGATCTTGGGGAGCCAAGCTCCAAGGGAATATTCAACTTGATATGTCCTACGCCACTATTCCTGTGTTTGACCAAACAAGAATACTCTATCGAGAGTCACACATGAAATACATGAATAGTAGCCGAGAGAGGCCAGATAACATCCCAATGTATTCCTTGCATTCCGACCTGAACTCTTTTATTCTGCACACTGATGAGGACATTGAAGAATAGTTAGAAGAAATTGAAACAAACTTAGACCCACCACATTAGCTGCCCCTAGTTCTCTATGATGAACTAGACACTCAAAACTACCATGATCGTGAACATCTATGTCTTGAGGAAAGTAAGTATGTTCCTTCTGAAATAGGAATAGAGCAAGAAGCACAAACCATTATGTACTATCAAGTGAATTGCTCGAACCTTAGTCCAACATCAGCAGTAACATCAGGAAACTTTTTCAGAATAGAGGCATTAGAGGACTTACATATCACAAACATTTTCGGAACTCAGGAGCAGGGAAGCTTAATGTTTTTACCATACCTCAAAGATTTACCATCACATAACTCTTCCACTGCAAGTGAAACCTTAACTGTAGCCATAACAGCTCAAAATCTAGAAAAAGTGTATGATAAACTTCTAATGAGCGAACATGATAACCACTGTCCAAATATACCTGAGTTACTTGAACTGGCTAATATCCTGTCATTCCATCAAAGAATTAGAACTGATAGAACTGGCAATCTCATGCAGAATACTACATCATGCAGAGAAAACAACGAGAAACACTATGCCACTACCATCACCCCAAGAAACAACTTCGACAAAATAAAATACAAAATTCTGAACCAATCAGTAATAATCAAAGATAAAATACCGGGTCATAGGGTTTGTTTTGACTTTAGAAACACTAATGCACACCCCTATAATAGAAATTTTATCCTTCCTACCCAAGACCATGATATACCAATGATAAGTGATTTTAATCATATTCCTTTACAAGATGATGTTTCAGGTTATAGCCAAATGATTCCCTTGCAAAGTAGATAGCTGAAAGATTTTTTCTAGTATGCTGGAAGTAATTCCAGTTTCAGACTCAAAATTGCAAAACCACCGGATATCAAAAATATGCTCATGAAATCCATGTTTCCAGTCCTGAATTTTTTAACATACCTTGATGATGTCATTATTTATTTCAAAAATGACCAAGAATATATGCATTACTTAAGGAAGATATACAGTAAAGGAAGGAGCGGAAATCAGAGGTATAAAGAGGTATAGCGGGAAGATACGGGTTCGTTCAGAGATTCTTGCATGAATCCTTATGTCATGCTGGAAAGAGAGAATTTTCTAAATTTCTCTTTTCAGGAGTTGAGTGGACCAAGAATGGTAGGAGATCCTTACGAGGATAAGATTCTTAAGTTTCGCCATTTACAAGATTTTTGAGTTGAAAACATTTTCAATCATTGTATATCCCATTGTTTGAAAAATAGATAAAACAAAAAAGTCAAAAAAAATAGAAGAATAGAAAAGAGGGCATTTGAAAAATAGAAAAAGGCCCCATATTCCAAAAAATAGTCATTCAGAAAGCGCGCAAGTCTAAATGCCGCTACTAGTACTCAAATGTCTTGTTCAGTTATCTAGCCTAATCATAGCTGAACATGTTTTAAATTTATTTATTGATAAGTTAGTGAGTGAAAAAGATGGTCAACATTATGTAAGCTTGACTTATCAAAGAGAGTATATTAGGAAAATATACTGGTTCCACACGCTCAAAATAGAACCAAAGAGGGAAGTGGGTATGAAAAAACAAATTGTGCATCTTAGCCCCGTTTTTCCTAGTTTCCATGTTATGCAAAATAATATTTGTGTGCAACTTGTCTTTCATGCCGCAAATACATGAAAAATCAGACTGTCTAACCCTAATTTGATCATCTTTTCAATTTCGTGTTTTAGATTAGAGAACAAAATCCTGTCAAACAGCTTAACCTTGACAGTTGATCTAGCATAGGTAGAGTAATGAAGGATTTCATCAGTTTAATCTGAACTCCCAGCAGATATAAGTGTAGGATTAGATAGGTTCATTTTTCAAAAAGAAAAAATATATATTGTCAAAAGGGTTGCTATTCCAAATCCACCCAAAGGAAGAAAAAATGTTAGGAAAGATAGTGGGGTAGGTAGAAATATCATTGATGCTAAACATGCTGTAATTTTTCAGAAGTAGCATCAAGGAAGAATGAAATTTGTGCCAATGGGTAAGGCACTGGTCTTCATAAGCCAAAGATCTAAAATTCTGGACAGCTCCTGAAAAGGAGCTTCCCTCCCCAAATGGAGCCACTGTTAGTCATCAGTATTTTTCACTTAATGGTGATGACTAGTTGTAACAGCCAAGTTTTCTAACAATTGATCTAAAAAATTTTCAAATTTGCTAGCTGGAAAACACCCATAAAAGTTTTTTCCGTCTTACCTTTTCAGTCCACCCATGACAAGATGAAACCTCATTATCAAGTCCTATCTAGCCTCAGCCATACTATCTTTTCCATCAGCTCCAAAGAAAACAATCCAAATCTATCCAAAAAGTCTCCCCTAAGTTAGGTAGTGGCGCTTTAGGCATTTCCCCCTTGGAAAAATATCCCAAAGCCAAAGAACCCCTATCTACTATAGACCAGTTATAACAGACCTTCCCATTCTGCAAATAAATTTGGTTACAGCCCTAGGTCGCGCCACTAATACACCCTCAAGTCTTAGCAATACATGGACCATAAGTCAAACTGATTCTAGGTTTTTTTATAGTGTTTTAATGGATCTTTCAAGGACAGAGGCATACCAGCATCCCAAAAGAAAATATTTGGCTCCACATGAGAAGACAAGTGCTTCTCAATGTGATCTTGAGCCTGGGATGCAGCTACAGAGCAGAGAGTTTTTCATTAAGCTCTTGCGATCACAGTCAAAGCCTGAAAGGACAGTGAAAGGAAAAATAACGCTGTCAAAGGGCTGATGATATGAAATGACTGAAAAACCTCCTTCATCTATAATTAGAGGGTTTTAAGACTAAAGAACCTCCTTCATTACACAAGCAGAGGGTTAAGAGCGCCTCCTTCATCTATAAGTAGAGGGAAAATGGATAAAGTTTGATGTTAAGAATCTGCACTGACTAAAGGACATTTTTTGGGTACAGTGAGACAACAACTAAGGGTTTCTGAATAAAAATGATGTCTAAGGCAGAGGCAAAGCAGTGGTGCTTTTTAAAGATTGTTTGCATAAGCTCCATTGTTTTTGAGTTACAATATGAAGCTAATGAGATGATCATCAATGGAGAAATATTATTGAGCATATTGCCAAAGGAATCCAAAAGTATTAGCCTCTAACTAACTTCTGCCAACATATGTAAGAGAAACCATTATCAGCATGATTCATCAAACATTCTTCATTTGGTTGAGGTAGAGTTTGAAAGGAAACCAGACATTTGTCAAAATAGGCCTCCTTCATCTATAAGCAGAAGGCCATTGCAGTAGTTGACTTTGGGGTTTTGAATGAGTAAGAGACAAATGGTAAGAGCAACAGAAGGCGGTTGAAAGCTTCTAAGCAGGGAAATCATGTCAAAAACAAAGGAAAAGCATGAGCGCTATAAAATATCAAAGAAAGATGGCTTATCTCCTATCAAAGTTTCCTCTCAAAGACAGTCTGGAGCCAAGAGGTGTACACACTTAGCTGAGGGGTGCGATTTCCTTAAAAAAGTTACAAAAAACTCATCTCCTTGATAAATAGGCTTAACATTTAGTCTCTGTTCTTTTAAACAAAACAGAGTTGAAAAGAAGATTGAAATCAGCTAGGTTGGACACAGGCCAAAAAATGATATTTGTTTTTCAAAAGGTCCTGCTTTTCTTGTTCATGAAAAATTTCCTTTCAAATACACATCATAGTGGACAGAAGGCAATTTGAGCTTAGTTTTCCCAAAGAGGCATTGAAAATAAGCACCATTGTTCATAAAGGTGCAAGAAGGATTATGGTATGTATTTCAAGCTCAGGAAACACACTCAAAACAAATAAAGCATGCCACTGTTATGAATGAAGGCCTATTCATTCTGGACAGTGGATACATAATAGTAAAGCTCAGGTTAGTACAACTAGTTTTCACCTCACAATCAAAGATAAAATCCCTTTGGAGAATGAATCTACTGTCACTATGTGGTTTTAAGCTAAGTTTCCCTCTAACAAGCAAATGAAAGCAGAGGATAGACATGTTTCCCCCCTTTTATAAGCAAACAATGAAAGGAGTGGGCCCTTGAATTTTTTTCTTATAAGTAGATAGGTTCATATCTATTAAAGCTGTTAAAATAGCATGCACAACCTTTTGCCAACATTATTTAGAGTATGGGCCCCTTATAGCCCGTTCAAAATCCATGTGGTTGTGTTTTCAAATAAACAAAGGCATTGGTTTAAAAAGAGAAGCTTTCAAAACCCTCACAAGTCAAACTCAAAGGTAATTTGGCTTTTTCACTTTCAAACAGAGTTAAAGACCGTTGCAAATCTATTTTGAAATTCCAAAGCGCAAACAACACTCCTCTTGATGTTCACAAGACCGAAGAAGAGGTGTTCGAGCAAATTCACAGAAATTTTCGGGCTTATTGACTGCGCGGCGCGCCTGTAGAGTTGCACGGTGCGTTCAGAAGACTTTTTACAAAGGGGTTCAGTGGTTGTGTGGCGCATCTGTAGAGTTGCATAGCACGTTAAAAAGTCTTTTTACAAAGGGGTTCAGTGGTTGCGCAGCGAGCCTGTAGCGGCGCGCGACGCGCCTGTAGGTGCGGTCGCAATTGCCCGAAGGCCGACCCGACACCATTTCTATTGTGCGACGCTTTCCATTATCAACATGCCGCGCATATGTTAATGTTCCAAAACGCCTCCAAAAGCTGTGAAAGTTGCTCAAACCCCACAAAAAACGGCTGCCATCATTTTTCAAGGTATTTTGTTCTGCCCGCTTACAAATTTCAAACTGCTAGATGGTGTTTGAGACAGTGAAAGTCGTAGTATAAATCAAGGTAATTTGAGTGAATATTTTGAAAGGTTGTCACAGTGGAAGGTTAGTGAAATGATTCATTAGTTCCAAAGAACCTAGAGCTGCCCCCAAAGACCGAGATACAACCATGACCTCTGTCAGCAAATAGAGAGGTGAACACAGTAAAAATGGTGGGTTTTTATTGATGTCAAAGGGCCTTAAAACTTCCCTCATCACAGTGCTAAAGGCACAAACCAACTAGTCAAGATATACACAGTAGTAGAGGTTTGGAAAATTGTTGAAAGTACCCTAACTGTGATAGGGAAAAGTAAACCTTAGTCAGCTCAGTGTGCCTATTTTAACTACAAAGATCATACATAAATCACTTTGTCATTTTCAAAAGTCTCTGTGTGGTGAAGAGCAAAGTCAATGCTGCCAATTTGACAAGTAAAAAAACTTTAGTGTGCAAAGCTGTCATTGCCATTTGGAGGTTTTTGTCAAAATCTGTGTGAGAAAAAAGTGAAGACAAGGAGGTTGTTTTGATTGGGAGGAATTTTGTTTTTCCTTTGTCTAAAATACAAGGCTGTCCTATTGTCCTCAAAACACCTAGAGCCGTGTGACCTTACACAAACACAGAAATCACTTGACTGTGTATATTTTGTTGAATGTGTGCTTATTATTAAATTTACTTGTTGATTAGCATACAAAGGGGAAAGAGCAGTGTTCTGAGAGGAGCAGAGACCTATATAAAAGAAAACATTTCACACAGCATTTGAGGCAAATTTACCTTGATCAAACAGTGATTGACAAAGAAGACAGATTTCTTTTTGAGAAAACATTCTTGAAATCCTTTTTGAGGCAGTTTGGTTTTGCAGAGAGCATCCATAACAAGATGCCTCCTAGGCAGGATAGTAGGAGTGGATTGCATAAGAGATATGAACCTATTTCCACTGAAGAAGTGAATGCACACCCATCAGTCTTGTTCAATTTCCATGAGGTCGAGTGTTTATATTTTTGTCAAAGGGTGCAAGAGGTGAAGAGTTTTTCTCCTTTGACACACCTTTGCACTTTGAGGTTTCGAGACAAGCATTTCCAGCTGGCAGGCCTTGACTTCAAATTTTCTCCAAGGTCCATCTCCAAGGCCACTAAAATCCCCTATATTGGTGAGAAATGGTTTAAACAAATCCATTTGGACTCAGATGATTACAAGCCCTTTCTAAAGCCTGAGCACAGAGAGTCATGTCCTTCTATTTTCCCTTTCTCATATCTTTTAGCTAGCTACGCCCCTCTCATGAAGATTATCATGAAGTACTTCACTTGTGAGGGAAGATTCTCCCGAATCTATGCCTATCACATTCGACTGCTCATGCATTTCACAAGGACCAAGCTGCAAAATATTCCTTTCTTATTACATAAGAGCATTGAGAAAATGGCCTCCACTGTTCAGAAGAAGCCTCCTTCACAGAAAATAGCCTGTCTCTTCCATCACTCTCTCATCAAAATCATCATTCTTCATCAGCTTGAAAAGAGGGAGGTCTCTTGGGATGTTTTCATCACTCATCCATATTTCTCTACTGTCCCTCCAGTCCATACATCCCCTACACCTCCTACTCATCATCCCTCGCCTTCTTCTAGCAGACCTATTCCTAAAAAGCTCAAGTTTACTACAGAACAAACAAAGGAACATGAATAAGGAGAAGAAATTGACCAACAAGAGGAAGAAGGGCATGAGCAGAAAGAAGAAAGCGCTAAATCGCAGTAAGAGGAAGAAGAGAGTGCTAAACAACAACATTATGATGAGGGTGAGCAGCCTTATGATGATGAGCAACAACAAGGAGATTAAGAGTAGCAGACTTATGATGAGGGTGAGCAGCCTTATGATGATGAGCAGCAGCAAGGAGATGAAGAGAAACAGACTTATCATGAGGGTGAGCAGCCTTATGGTGACACACAACAGCGAAAAGAGACTTAACAGGGGAATCATGATAGTGCTGAATAGGAGCAGCATGAAAGTGAGGAGCAAGGGCAGCGAAAAGATGATACACAACAGCCTCCTTAAGAACAGCAGCCTCTTCAAGAGGAACAACCTCAAGAAGAAAAAGGGCAAGGTGACAAAGGTAAAGGGACCATGCCCTCTTCTCCGAAAGTCGCCAAGCCCCGGACAACAAAGAAGAGAGTGCCTAGGGTTGTCACTCCAAATGTGACAAGGGCCCTCTGGAGTAAAGGAAAATTGCCAAAGAAGCCCATGATTGATTTGCCTAGGAGGAAGAGCACTAGAATAGCCACCCAAAGCAAAGGGAAGGGTAAGGAAGAAGGCAGTCATGAACAGGAGAGTGTATTCGACATCATCCAAATCCAAAGCGATGATAGTGATAATGAGGCCCGGATTCTAGAAATCCTCTTGATCCATAGAGAAAGCCAAATTGATGCATTGAAGGATGATCTTCATAGAGCTAGAAATTTCAATCAATTTTTGCAAATCCAAAATAAGAAAATGAGTGTCCATATGGCTGTTTATGAGACACAGGAAACCAAGTACAAGAAGGAGGCCTCCAAAGCCCAAGTGAGGTTGGAAGAACTCATGGGTGAGTTCGATGAAATTGAAGGCGAATATTAGCCTAGGCGAAAGAGGCCAAGAACCATGGGGCTTAAAAAGGCCCTTGAGAAGCAAAAAGAAGAGGAAAATTCCCTTCTCCAATCTACCCCTCTCACTGCATTGTTCGAACAGGAGATAGAGAACAATAGGGAGGCATGGCTTAAGAGAGTCAATGACCACTTGGAGAAGAAATTGGAGAAGGAAAATAGGGATTTAGACCTTCAACGGAGAATGACAAGGCATTATAAAAAGTTAAATCAGTTTTCCTAGTGCAAGTTGAAGGTTGCTCAAGAAAAGCTCAAGGAGGCTAAATGGAAGCGCCCGGCACAGAAAGTAAGGAAAGACACCTCAGGACTTCAGATTTTGGCCTCTGCTTCACAACATGTTGCTGAGAACCCTTGAGGGTCATGCTCACCAATTTTGGGCGATTTCCGACATATTTTGGTTTTTTGTCATTTTTGGGTTTTTGGCCAAAACTTATGAGCTTAGCCATTTCAGATTGGGGGATCATCAAAGGATGAGAATGGTATCATTGGATGCCATAATTTTAGGAGCCCATACTCAGCGATTTTTAGGACATTTCAATATCATTTTCTCCCCCTAAATCGCGAAAAATTCTCGCTTTTTCTACACTCTGCCCGGTCTATCAGCAAACCTTTTTTTTGGTTTTTTACACACGGGCCTATTTTAGAGGACTTCTAGGCATCAGATTGGGAAAATTCCAGTTGCTCCAAAAATTAGACACTTAGATATTTCCAACGAGCTATCATGAGCCTCGTTTTGACATCGGGAAGGCTGCTAAAAGTTGCCGACAAGTCAAGGGACCTTTTGCTGATGTATTTTTTGAGTATTTTTGTAAAAATTGAACCTTTAAAAACTACTTTTTCCTCATGTGCGTTTAGCTATTTTTTCACATGAGAAGTTATGAAAAGTCAATTTATTTCCCTCTTTTAGCATTTTTTAGATATTTTATGAGATATTTTGTGCCTTGGGCTTTGCAAAGCCTCAAGGACAAGATTAGATATTTTGGATAGGCCAATGAGAGTGAAAATTGAACTAAGAGGTTTTCCTCACTTGAGCCTATATATTCGAAAGGCTTTCATTGTAAAGAAGGCTGAACTTGATGATAGAAGCAATATATGGTCATATAAGCTTTGGAAGAAATGCTTGTCTCATGCTTTTGGATAGTCTCTTGGATGTTCTTGGATGATGAAAGAGGATTGTTGTTGGATTCCATGACTTGGTAGAATGGTATAGTGTCTCTCTCTTTGTTTTGTTTCCTAGTTTTCATTCATAAATCCATGTTTCTTGCTTGCTATAGAACATTAGAGAACAAATTTGAGACATGCCCTTGGAGGCACCTCAAATTTCCTGTTTCTTCATAGCTTCCATGTTTTCTTCATTCTTAGTCACATTAAAGAATTATTGATTGCTCTTTAATAACTTAAGGATATTGTTTCTTGTTTCATTCATGGTTTTATGCATGCTAAGTATGATTTATGGTATGCCCTGCTTACTCATGGCTAGCCATAGCTCCATCCATGAAATTTCTCTTTGATTGATTAGATTGTCATTTGTTGAACCAAGGAGGTCTTGTTCTGATCTTTCCCTTTGTCTAAGACTATGCAATCTTGTTTTCAAAGTGCCCAATAACTTGAAGTACTGTGTTTAGGCATTCCGGCATAGTGATTTAAGTTGTTTGTCTGTCTTAAGTGTATTTCCCCAAAGTCTGATAGCCATTTCCCAAAGTTAGAGAGTTATATATCTCTATGCATGGCTTGAATGTTTATTTCTATGTATTGATTAGCTTATAGTTACATTTCTCATGATTAATGGTTTTCCCTACCATGTTTTTGTCAGCTATTAAACTAGTTATGCTTGAAATCCTTTGTTGTTCCCAAAATTGATGTCCATTTTATTCCATTTTTCCCAAAGATCCTTTCTACCTCGAATCAAATCGGCCCTTCAACAGCCTTGTATCACCATCTGATAGCTTTCTTGACCTTTTCGACCCCATAGCCCAGTTGATCTGACATCTTTTTACCTATCTTATATCTTTGATTAGTTTCATCCCTCACAACCTAAAAACCAAAACCAAAAAACCTACTTCATAACTAGCCTAAAATCATAACACAATAAGCAAACACACAGATATCCCTTACATAAATAGAGAGAGCCCTCTCTGAGTCCAGGAAGGCTAGGTCCTTGGGCTCCAAAGATTGGTTTGATGTTACACTGTCATTTGGCTTTCCAATCAGCCAAATCACGGGACACTAACACACTTGTAAGGATTGTGATAGGATCTCATTTTGACTGTTTAGAGAAAAACAGGGTCCATTTTAATGGAAAATGAACTTTTCTTTGAAGAGGTGGCTTACTACTTCTTGGGGATGGTAAGACACTTTTGAACATGTAATATAATCACATCTCACCTTACCATGGATGATTTTGGGAGGTAGAAGTGAAATTTTCAAAATTTAGAGCTTATCAAGCATCATATTAGTGCCACTCTGGGCTTAATTGTATAGTTTTAAATACAAGCTACATTGAAGATGATTTTTTCTTAAAGGGAGTAGGTAAAAGCATATATTTAATTATTTTAACTTAGTGGACAACTTAAAATCAACAAAGAAGTCAATCAGGTTGTAGAAAAGGTCAAAATAAGACTGCTATGAACTTGCCTAAAATCCTTTGTTTTTGCAGCGAAGAGGAATTTCAAAGTTTTTCAAGCATTTAATGTAGTTTTGAAGCACAAAAATCATATGGATTAGTCAAAGAGTATCAATGAATATTTTGTTGGACATAATACTCAACAAAGAGGGTGATTAGTCTGCCAGCTCATCAATTCTGGACACATCATCAACTATGCCAACGCATTCCCAAAACCTGAGGAGCAGACCCTTAATGTTAGTTTGGTTGTTTTATTTCTTGGTTATGGAAATTTCCACCTCACTCAAAGTGGTTATGTTCGATAATATCATCATGAATATATTATGGAAAAGTTGTTAGTAAAATAAATAGGGTTTGAGTCCTAATAGGTTTTCAACTCTTAGAAACAGAAATATCACTATATTTCCTCCTTGTAATTAGTTTCATGTTTGGATAAGGTGTCTTTGAGAGCATTTGAAAGTCTAGCCAGCTGGCAGAATACATGTAAAGATATCTAATTTTATAAATAGGCAGCTAGAAGGTTGAAAGAAGGTTGATTAACATAATGCTACAAGCTACTTTTGTAATTTTTTTCTATCAGTAATATACAATTGCAACAAACTTCTTTCTCACCTGAGATTCATCATGTATTCTTGTATGTGTGTATCCTCTAAGCTCTTTTAATCTTCTTTCAATTTACTTTGTGTATAATTACTTGGAATTCATGGTTAAGCATGCTCCAAATTCCTTTATACATTTAGTTTGTTGCTTATGTCATGTTGTGATGAGAATACATATGCCTCAGCTTCCATGAGAGATGTTTTATATGTGATTGAGTTTCCTAACTGAATCCATGCCCAAAGGTATCATTCATATCCTTGAGAGAGCCCTCTTAGGTTGGAAAGGATAAGTTTCAGCCAAAAGTAGGTTTGCAATAGTTACTCTAGGTTGACTGTTGAAGCAGTCGATCAGCCTCAGTTTAGTGATAACATTTTTGTGCGTTTGCCGATAATTTGAAGATACATTTTCTCGAAAATTTGTGCTCAGAAATACTGAACTCTTGAAGGTAGCAGGAGCTCAAAAACAATTCGAAGGATGTACTTCTACCTTGGCGACTCCATTCTTAAATAATTTAGAAATTCAAAGCTTCATGGTGATTCCACTTCTTGAAGATCAATAGCTTGATGAAGTTCCAAGATGAGTTCTACTGCGAGAATAAATCCCAAGTATGCTTCTATGGATCGGTCTCACATCTATGGTTTTCCAAATTTTATGCCTCATGTTGATTGGTCAACCCATCTTCCCATTTTCAAAGATGAAAAGAAATATGTTTTTGTTTTGCATTTGGTTAAATTCCACATACATTTATGTAGATTGAGGGTTGAGTTTCCTGAATATTGTCTCATGAAGATTTTTATGGTTACCCTAGAAGACAAAGATAGAGTATGGTATGAAGGGTTGAAATCAAGAAGCTTGTGTTCTCTTAAAGATTTCCATAGAATATTTTTTGAACATTATGGGAAGTCTCATCCTTTATCATCACCTTTTCAAGACCGTTTTAATCTTTGGAAAGGTTTCATTCAATATATTAAAATCATTCATGATGCTTTAGAACATATGGATGATGAGGAGATATTAGAGGCACTTTATGAATTTGCTTCACAAGCTAGATGTTATGATGATCAAGAAATTTTCCAACAAGAATATGTCTCTTCTTTGCTTGAAGATAAAATAGATCAACAATTTGATAGCCAAGTTATATCCCGTGAAATTTGTGAAAATTTGCATCAGCTTTCCCAATATTTAGATGATAAAGAGGAGCATAAAGATGGTAGTTACAAGGCTCTTCACTTTGTTCATTTTCTGAACCTTTGAATGCCAAGGAACATGAAAATGGGCAGGAGCAAGGAAAAACTTATGTGAAACATGTTCCTTTTCATCATGAGGAGGAGGTTGATTCCTTGAGTATGCTTGAAGGTTTACATGAAGAAGCACTAATAGACAATAATCAACAACTTTTTTCTCTACAAGCTCTTGTCCCAAAATGTCTTGTTGCAGATTTAAATTATCAATAATATATGTTTGTGCATAATGCTATGATTGATCCTATTGAAGATTTTCAGGAACATTCAAAGTCCTATCTTGAAAATGATGTTACAAATCAAGGTATGAAACAAGGAAAGATTTCAGTTGTAAATGAAGAATATGTTTCTTTTTCTGTTGATCTTCAAAATGAGCTTATATTTCATGATTTTGAAGATCCTCTGCCCAATCATTTACAACCATCAAGAAAATTTCTTTTCACAGTAGTTTTGGATCATGAGGGTTTTTTCAAATGGAAGTTTGAGTTTCCATCTTTCAGGTTTATCTTTCTTT
The DNA here is from genome assembly GCA_034641835.2 of Pinus albicaulis. NCBI lineage: Eukaryota > Viridiplantae > Streptophyta > Pinopsida > Pinales > Pinaceae > Pinus > Pinus albicaulis. The sequence goes on from CM076582.1 coordinate 525,023,873, forward strand.
TTGAAGAAAGTATGAGCAAAATTTTGTTGAATGGCCATCTATTTGATTGGTTATATTGGAATTTTCATGTCATTGAATCCAACATTTGATTTATAGGTATTAGAGTAGGTTCCCATGTACAAAAATAAGCTCATACGAATGAACAAGTTTGGTTTTCAGTTCTCAGTTTCATTATAAGTCTGTGCAAATTTAGTTTTCAGATTGGATTACAGTTTTCATCAAGATTGAGCCTGAGGAGAAGGCCATAAGAGCTTGAGGAAGATTTCATCAAATTCAAAATTTTCAGTTTTTTCAAGAAAGACACTGGAGCTGCTGGTTCTTTGTTGCACCTTAGGGACGCATCATCCCTAGTGGAGCCACTAGTATCATTAATAACAATAGGTTGGTAATAGAGGTCATTTTGAGTTAGATCAAGTGGGTTGATCAAATAAATTCATGAAAATTTTAAAATTTCATGATTGGTGTATAGTATTAAAGGGTTCAAAGTGTTTGTAAGTCATGTGACAAAGGTCTTGGCATAGGTAAATTTCAAAAAATCCAAATGCATGAGGTTAATTAAGTCATTTTTGACACTTGGCAGAGTTTACATGAGTCCGCAACATTTTTTCATTTCTACGTAAAATAGGTTGTTTTTCTATACTCACCTAACAAGTTAAATGACTAGTGAATACGTCGTTTTTCTAATTGAAGTTCGTAGCGTACTCCAACCTTAAAGCCGAGTTTTCATGACGAACTCGTTGAAGATGATTTTTTGGTATAAAATCCAAATTTTGTCTTAAGCATCTATTTAAGTCTTTTAACTTAATGGACACCTTCAAATCAACAAAGAAGTCAATCAGGTTGGAGAAAAACCTTAAAATTCCAAAAAATTTCATGCATGACAATAAAGATAAAATATCATGTTTCTAAAAATCCTTGAAATTCAAACAATTTTCAATCATGACGTTATATTTTAAAGATAAAAGATCATGACTCAACAAAACCTTAAAATTTTGACAAATTTTCAACCATGGAATTAAAGCCAAATATCACACCTACAAAAAACCTTAAGTTTTTAATATATTTCAACCATGGAATTATATAAAAGTTATATGGCTAAAAAAAAAAACTTTAAAAAAGAACACTTGAAGGAAATAGTCATTATACCAAGAGTAATTTATTTTTTAAATGTTAAAAGTATGACTATTTTAAAATCTTAGCTTAAGACAACTTGACACATTGCAACAAAAATTTAAAAATCAATCATAAAATTGACATGCGATGTAGGCGAACTCGACCCATTGCAATGAAATCTTAAAAATCAACTATGTTCAGTTGATACATTGTGGTGGCAGACTTGATCCATTATAACAAAAATTTTAAAATCAATTATCAAATTAACAAATAAGCGGATTGGCTTGCTAAAACGGCCACAAACTGCAGAGAAAAAAATAAAATAAAGAATTAACCTAAATAATAAATAAATAAAAATGAAAAATACAAAACAAAACAAAAATAAAATTAAACTAAAACAAAAAATGTTTCAAAAATAATAACTAATATTAAATAAAAAACTATATTAAAACATAAAAAAAACCAAAATTAAATCAAATATATATATATATATATATATATATATATATATATATATATATATATATATATATATATATATATATATGGTTTGTTTATATATATATATATACAAACACACACTCTCTATATATAAACACACCCAAAAAAATCAAGCATAAAAATTACTAAAACAAAATTAATTCATAAAAGATAGTAAAAAAAATGAAAAAAAGCACATAATTTAAGGAAATAAATTACTAATTTAACATTTAAAAAATAAAAAAATAAAACACAAATAAATAAAAGTAAATTGAATAATTAAAAATTAAACAAAAAAAAAAAAAAACAAATTAAATATAAATTAAAAGGAATTTTAAAAAATAATTTAAAGCATAATAAATGATGATGATGATGATAGCTAAACCAAAATTTTGTCTATCAGACTTAAAGAAACGAATTATTTAGTTAGTTTTAAAATTATACTCCTACACTCAAAGAGCTTGGAGAGATGCGTCTCGAGCTCACTATAATTTTGACATGTTAAAAGGCTAAGAAGGTTGGTATTGTAACATAGATTATGAAATTGAGATCTAATGTGGGTGTACGCAGGGCACTCTAAAAAGAAGTTCATCCTCAATGTTCATATTCTCACAAATATGACATATCCTTTCCACCAATGGTGTTTTAGGCACTGCCCAACGACCTGTTTCACTATGAAACTCATGAGAGTTCGTTTTTATCTTGGCGATCTTAATTTTTTTCTTTGATCTAGTTAAAAGAGATACATTTAATCTTCTAGAGTAGATTTGATGACCTCCTTATAATATCTTAATTTTCTTTTAGCCTCTAAATCTTTCTCACACCACATTTTCTCTTTAAACTTAGAAATAACAATATTTTTAATGTTATTAATATTTTGCAATGCAAAATTTTAGTCCATCTCCCAATGGTTTAATGAGACCATGGTATCTTTATACCATCCTTATTTGAGCCTTAGGTGGTTTTGGTTGAAATTTAAAGCTAGCTTAGGAAGTTTATGGTCCCCCATGTTATTGATTTTATGCTTTTACAATGAGAGCCTCACTTCTATAAAGATAATAGAATAAGGTGTATTGCTTTTAATTTTGAAATTATATGTTATAAAAGGCTTCTAGATTTACTCAATCTTTCTCCAGAATTCTCTAAAGATAATATTAAATTAATAACAAATAATTTTTTTATTTTATTTTTAAAACATTAAAATTAATTTAATCGACAAAAAAAAAAAAAAATTTAAACAAAACTACATTATAAAAAATTTAAATTTAAATATTAAAAAAAAAAAATATATTGTAGAAAAAAATAAAATAAAAAATAAATAAAAAACAAAAACTTAAAAACCTTGTCCTCATACGATTCCGTAATCAACCTCCACTAGTCGGGATCAAGGACAGCCTTTAAATGCATTTTCTTTTAATTTTTAATTTTAATGAATTTTTATTATTGTTTGTTTAATTTTAATTTTAAGGGTTTTTTTTAAGTATTGTTGGTTTATTATTATTATTTTTTCATTACAATGTTTTTATAACGCTTTTTTAAACTGTTTTTTTTAAACTGTTTTTTATTTTTATTTTTGTTTTTGTTTTTATTTTTATTTTTATTTTTAACGTTTATTTATGTATTTTGTATTTTATATGTCTTTTTTAATTGTATGTTTTAATTAATTTTATTTTATTTTTACATTAAAATTATTTTTTTGAAAAAAAAGTTATTATCTTTTGATATAAATTTTAGAAGAATTTCATAAAATTTGTTATTTCTCTAATATTTTCATAAAAATGTTTATTTAAGATGTCATTTTTAGCGATAATGTCTTGAAATACTTATTGTATCAAGAGGCACTCTATAATCTAGTATAGGAATGATGTGTAAGTGTAAAGTAAGAAAGTTTGTAAACATCATTATAGGAGTGATGTATAGATGTAATGTAAAAAAGTTTGTAAACATTTTCAAATGTGAGGTTAATATGTTAAATTTATATTAAAATGTCCAATTTATGATACATAAAATATTGGTAAACATTTGCATGTTGGTTAAAAGTAATATAGAGCTTAGTATGGGGGAGATGTTGTAGTGTCATAAAAAGTTAATAGTAATAAAAATAATAAAATTCAATTTGCTACATTATAATTTTTTTTATTAATAAAATTATGAATAATTTTAGATAAAAGAAAATCATTATATATATATATATATATATATATATATATATATATATATATATATATATATATATATATATATATATATATAAGTAGCAACAATAAACTAAATAATCTATTTTACCTCTATAAAATAGAATAATGATTCTTGAATCATATTTAAATTTAATTAATAAGCACATCAAAATTTTAATACTTAAAATAAACTTACAATATATCAATATGTTTTCCATAGGTATTATTTACTTGTAAATAGTTTTGTTACAATACCATGTCTCATCAATACAATATGTCCATAAACCATCTCTCATTTCACAATCAAAACATTTTATAAATATTTTATTTGAATTTAATTTTATAACATTTTTTTTTATTAAATCTAAAAGAAAAAAATATATAATTAGTTTTGAGATATATCTACACCTCTATTACATTAAAATATATCAGATATAAATAATAGTTAAAAATTATAATCCAATTTACCATATAAATTAGAATAATAATTTTATAACCATATTAAAATTTCATTAATAAACACATAAAACTTAATACTTCAAATATAACAAGATTTTTATCCATGGATATTCACCCCCACTTTAACAAGAATATTATTAACCATGCCATACCATGGGCCAATATGATGGCTACTCAATACCACATGCCCAAAAACCATCTCTTATTTCACAATCTATCTCTCTCTCTCTCTCTCTCTCTCTCTCTATATATATATATATATATTTTATTTTATTACCTTTTTGGGCTAGAGACACTCTCCATCTCCACCCCAATATGGAAGAGATGTTATAATGTCCTGCTATATTATGTTATCTAAAATTGTTGACCCAATTAAATTACATTAAAATAAAAATAAAATATGAAATTATTAATTAAAACATTATGCCTTAGTGAAATTACATAAAAATAAAAATTAAATGAAAAAATAAAATTAATAATTAAACCAACCTAGATCTATCTTTAACTCCAGATCTCTTAACCTCAAAGAGGGATCAAATCTCTAAAGGTGAAAATATTTCTTCAAGTTTTTCATTCAGAAAAGAGGTTTTCACCTCGATAGATTAGATCTCTCTCGATGCTTGATAGAACCAAAGTTAAGATAGATCTAGACTAGTTTTTTTAATTCTATTTATATGCAAAATTTGTATCTTTCTGTCAAGTGTTTAAAATTAATATTTTTTAGTGACAATTATTTTATGTATATTAAAGTATTAATTAACAATATATAAATGCAACATTATTATCCGTTTCATGTATACCGCTTATGTTCGATGAGCTCGAATCCACCATGAAGCTTAAGAAGTTCCGACTACCTTTTGCTACTGCTGCCACATGTTCTAAGCGTAATCGTAAGATCGGTGGAATCGCATGCACCCGACCAAGAGATTCAATGAGTCCCTATTAATCAAGCAGAGAACAGGACCTTGTGAGGCAGCTGGCCTCCCCCTACAAACGAGGAAAGGAATGATGCTTCAACTGAACAAAACAGGACGATCTCTGACAAGGATGCAACAGAATAGAGGGATGAAGTACCACAGGTGCAGGCCTCAGCAGATACTTCAGAAACACCAGCTGCGACCTCTGCAACATGCAAACCCATTGCAACCGAAAGACCTAAGATTGATCTGCCAAGTCACTGCATAAATGCCCAGATCCAGTTCATGAAAGATCATGTTCTCATTGGGAAGTTTATTGGCTTCTGACCAACTGAGAAATCTCTACAGGGATGGATTGCTTTGAAATGGAAGCCCAAAGGACATGTCACCCTACAGCTAGGGCCAAAGGGCTTCTTCAACGCTGTATTCAACTGCATCAAGGACCGAAACATAGTACTTGACGAGGGACCTTACTTCTTCAACTCTGTTAGCTTATACCTAAGAGATTGGATTCAAAGATTCAATCCGGACAAAGAAAAATTCAATTGGGCTCCGGTTTGGATACGTTTGTATTCGCTGCCGCTTGAATACTGGGTTGAAGAATCGCTTACTGCTATTGGCAAAGAGTTGGGCGAGTTCATCAAGATAGCGAAAGAAACAAAGCTTCAAAGATACACCTCCTATGCTTGGATATGTGTATACATGCACCTCAACAAAGTTCTTTCGGATGCGGTAAGTTTGTTTCATGATGATTTTGAATGGATCCAACCCATCGACTATGAACATGTTCCCTTTCGATGTCGTAGGTGTCATGCCCATGGGCATCTATTCAGAGACTGCCCTCTCAACAATACTCCCAAGAATAAAGAAGCCGAAGACAAGTCTGAATCGGATGGGTTCACCAAAGTCTCCAATCGTAGAAGGCACAACAAGAAACCTCCATCGGCGGCCAAAAAATCCAACCCACAAGCTAATACCCCCTCCACCAGCAATAGCTTTGATATCCTATCCTAGAAAGACCTCTCGGAGAATACTCCCTCAGCCCCCTCCGACCCCTCTTCCAATCTCTCCTCCTCAACCGCAATCCCAAATCCTTATGTTCCTAAACCTACCCCGCAAGAACCGCAAAATATGGAGACCATGGACTCCAAGCCAAATCCAAAAACAGAACTTGTCGTTTGGAAACCGATCAGTATGGAAATTGACTGCCTTCTGCTTGACCCTAACCTCTCCAACAAGGAAAACCTAGAAAGCAATCAGCCAAGCAACATGGATGAGGAACCAGAGAGCTTTGACCTGGGCGAGCTCGATATTCTGGGACTAGAGGATGCCTGCAGATGAAAGGAGTTTGAAAAAATCAATCCTCGACAGATTGAAACCTTAGAAGTGGTCCTTTTCCGAGCACAACAACAAAAGAAACTGGGCATTCAACCAGGAAGTCATTGGGATGGTCTAAAGATTATAAAGGAGTCAAAGAAAAGAGGTAGAAAACCAGATTGGCAAAGAACCATCACCATAGGGGAGATGCTGGTGGAGTCAGGAAGATACCCCAAATTGACTCGATTCTTTAAGCTGCTTCCCAATAGTTCCTCATGAAGCTCATCTCATGGAATGTAAGAGGGCTAAACAGCCCTGGGAAATACAAAATTATTAAAAACATGATTCGACAAGAAAGACCACAAATCTTCTTTCTTCAAGAAACCAAATGCAATAGCACAGCTCTCGGCAATATCCTAACCAAATCATGGTCAGGATGCCACTCAGTAGTGGTTGATGCCTCAGGTTCTTCAGGAGGCTTAGCTATAGCATGGGATACTCAAACTATCTCGCTCACAGACTACCATGCCTCGCATAACCTCATTCAGGCAACCTTCCATCTCATGGGCACCAATATACATGGGCACCTCTCAAATGTCTACTTTCCTCAAGATTCGACAACCAAGATGGCACTCTTGAACACAATGGAGGCTCTCAACTCCAACAAAACACACCCCTTATGGATAATAGGAGGGGAATTTAACATGATCATGAAGTTTGAAGAAAAAACAGGAGGCCGACCAAGATTGGAGCTTGAAAGCTCCCACTTCAAAGAATTCATTAACATAAGTTGACTTATTGATTTTCCTTTTTCCAATGGAATGTACACTTGGAACAACAAAAGATCCAGAAATCAACAATTAGCATCCAAACTGGATCGCTTCTTAATCTCAGATAATGCCATACATTTTGGGGGAGACATCTTTGCTTCTATTTTACCTATCTCGGGCTCGGACCATTGGCCCATCTCTCTTCATTGGCAGCAACCCAGCAACCTATCAAGGCGGCCCTTCAGGTTCGAAGCCTTCTGGCTCGATCATTCCAACTTCAAAACCCTGGTCCACACATCTTAGAAGAATTTTGTTCCGCCAGCTGGTTCCAAAATGTATCAGTGTCAACAAAAGCTTCGATATCTCAAATCCCAAATCAAATCTTGGAACCACTCTATATTTGGGAACATATTTCAGGAGAAAAATCTCCTTGAACACAAAATGGATGGGATTCAATAGGGAATCATCAACAATGGAAGAAAAAAGCCTCTTGCAGCTCAGGAACAGAGACTCCAGGAGCAGTTGGATGAGAGAAGAAAACAAGAAGAAATACTTTGGCGGAAAAAATCTAGAATCCGATGGTTAAAGGAAGGTGAAAAAAACACAAATTTCTTTCATCGTTCCACCATTCAAAGAATAATGAACAACCGCATCACCCATATCACAAATCAGCAAGGAGAACGATTGGAAAATCATGATGACATCGAACAAGTGCTCCCGGAGCACTTTAAAAATATCCATCAAGAACCTCCAATCAACAGACAACCAACAGTCAACAAAATTATTCATCATATTCCTAAAATCATAATGGAGGAGTACAATCAAATGCTACTGTGACCCATCACCCTGCAGGAGGTCAAAAAAACAATGGCCCAATCCAAGGATGGCAAAGCCCCAGGTCCGGATGGCTTTACCTCAAACTTCTTTCACCATTTATGGGACCTTATTAAGCTGGAAGTTTGGCAACTAGTGGAGGAATCGAGATCAATGCACTGGCTGCTCCCTTCTCTCAATGCCACTTTTATTGCTCTCGTACCAAAAGCAGATCAATCAAGCACGTCAGACAAATTTCGCCCCATAGCTTTGTGCAATGTTACCTATAAGGTGATCTCAAAGGTCATTGCCAATAGAATCAAACCGCTGCTCTCGCTGCTCATATCACCCGAACAAACCGAATATGTGGAAGGACGTCAAATTCTGGATGGAATCATCCTAACGCATGAAGTCATTTACTCCTTAAAGATCAACAAAAGGCAGTTATGCTTCCTAAAATCGACCTGTCCAAGGCTTTTGATAAATTAAGCTGGAATTACATTCAACAGATGCTGGTTGCTTTTGGTTTCAATCGAATGTGGGTAAGATGGGTAATCAGTCTCATCTCCTCCACCTTCTTCTCCATCTTGGTTATTGGGATACCCTCCCAACCTTTTTCTCCTTTGAGAGGCATTAGAAAAGGATACCCACTATCTCATTTTCTTTTTATTCTAATGGCAGAGGGCCTGGGGCGACTAATTCAAAATGCTCTTCAAACCCAGAAATTGAAAGTTATCACCCTCCATGGCTCCCCTGCCACCACCCATCAACAATTCGTGGATGATAATATGTTATTTGGACATCCATCTGTGCAAGAAGCTCATTCGTTTAAATTCATCCTTAATCTCTTCTCTGAAGCCTCTGGAACCTCCATTAATTCTACCAAATCTCAGATCTACTTCTTTAACACCCCTGTCCAAACTCAGACCCATATTGCTCGCATCCTGGGCTTCTCTATAGCTACTCTTCCCGCTAAGTACCTAGGAGCTCCTCTCATCGACTCTGCCATCAAGCATTCTTCATGGAAACGACTCCTAGAAAAATTGGAAGCCCGCCTTTCCTCCTGGACCTATAGAGCCCTCAACATGGCAAGCAGATTAATTCTCATCAAATAAGTACTGCAATCCATGCCTCTATACCTTTTCTCGGTACTTGCCGCACCAAAATGTGTTCTCAAACAAATAAAATCTTTGCAACGCAAGTTTCTATGGGGTTCTTCTGGACAGAATCGAAAATGGGCTCTAGTCAAATGGAGCATTGTGGGCACCCCAATAGAAGCAGGAGGACTCGGGCTCAGAGATCTGACTCACAACAATGGAGTAATGGGAGCATGAATATGGTGGAAATGGTTGTCGGCTCCACACACTCCCTGGGCCAAATTATGGACTGCAAAATATGCCAACAACAAACCCCCAAAATACTTGATAAGACTCTCCCCGGAAGAAACAGACTTGCTAATTTGGAATGCTGCTAAACAACACAGTGCACTGATACAACAACACAGTTTTTGGGAAGTCCGTAATGGAGGCACACCGAGATTCTGGGTGGACACATGGCATCAAAAGCCCAAGATTGTCGTCATTCTCAATCCTCACAATTTGGGGGATCCGACCATTAATATGGAAGACAAGCTAAATCAACACTGGCTCCACACGAGCAACAATGGATTCAGGCAATGGAAACACTCTTCTCAAATCACCCCCCAAGAACAGGTCGACACTTGGGAAGCACTCAGTACTGAACTACAACAAAGGAAGATCGAATGCTTAGACGATTCAGACATTCTTAGGTGGGGTTACACTACCAAAGGAATGTTCACCACAAAAGAAGCCTACACTTTGATGCACCCGATCACTGATCCTCTTGATCCTCTTTGGCAGCTTATATGGTCTCCAAGAATTTGGCCCAAAGTTTCAACTTTTCTTTGGCTTCTCTGCCACAAAAGAATTCTCACTTGGGATAATTTGATAAAAAGGGGCTTCTTAGGACCCTCTCGATGTCCCACCTGTAATCAAAGCAATGAAACAATTCAGCACCTCATTGTCTCTTGCACTCTTGCAAATAAACACTGGGAGAAATTAAGCTTCGCTGCCAAAGGAGCAAACCTTCTGGGGATATAGTTAACACCATACGCAATTGGCCTACGACACCTTACAACAACACTCTTCTCAACACACTATGGCGACTTATTCTAGGCCTGCTCCTATGGACAATCTGGAAGGAGAGAAATAAGAGAATCTTCAGAAGCCAAAGTACAACGTTGGAAATAATCTGGAGCAACTTTAGCAATAACCTTCAAGAATCCTTGGCTCTTCATGAATGGAAGGAAGAAGATCTCCCCACAAAGCCACAGGAAAAATCCATCTGGGAGAACTAGCAACTTAATATTACTCACACTCCAACCAACACAGCAAAGAACACTCCGAGAATTCCAAAGAAATGGTCTCCTCCCTCGACAGGACTAGTTAAACTAAATTTCGATGGCGCTTCTAAGGGAAATCCCAGAAAAGCAGGATTTGGTGGCATTTTCAGAGACTCTAGCGGAGCTCCTCTAGCAATCTACTTCGGCTGTATTGGTTGGGACACCAACAACTCAACTGAATTGGAAGGTCTGTGGCAAGGTCTTTGCTTAATACAATGATATAATTACTTCCCCATTGTAATTGAAGGAGACTCATAGGTGCTTATCAACATGGCTAATAAACTACTCTGGGGAACCATTGCAGCCAAAGTGGCTACCACCTGGAGACTAGCAGCACGACTCAAAATAATTGACCGATGGTTAAAGATTCATAAAGCTGTCTCGTTTACTCACATCAAACGAGATGGCAACAAAGTTGCAGATTTCTTGGCCAATGTTGGAGTGGAAAGTGTAGACACTCTCAAACATGCCCCCCTTAAAATTCTCCATGAGAGTGCTCTTCTACAGGATTGCATCACACTGGTGCACAAAGACATTGCAGTTCCGGATGCGGATGTCATTTGACATGGATGGGACGTTCCTCCCTGTGAGGATCTCGACGTCGTGCACGTGGTGTGGCCATATGGACACCCACAGGTGCATTATACCTTCATTTAATGTTGCCAACTTGCACATCACTTGGGATATCAATTCGTTCCATTGCCAGAATTTGTCGCCCCTCTGGTTTTTAATGGCTCTGAAGCATTGCAATTCCGTTCATGCTCTTAATTGCGGCCTCCTCGCACTGCGCCGAACGCTTCTGTCCTCTGCTTGTCTTTGGAGCCAGGTGTCAACCAGGACATGAGAACAACACCGCACCATTGCTTTCTTGCATTGAAATATTGCCGGTTCATGCCGCCAGTGCTCTCTGTGAAATTCGTCCCCGCTAAGCGTGCCCTCTTGTTCTTGTCCAAGGTGTCATTCCCATCATTCACTTCCTCATCCGATAATCCCTTCGCACGACTCCCACGCGGAAATGCCTCGGAAGGTTGTGAGGATGAGCGCGTTGAGCGGTTGTGTGAGCGAGAGCAATTCGCTCTCGGCCCACCTCAAGTCTGATTCCTCCTCACGGGGATTCACTCTCGTGGCCACTACCCTGAAACCCGGAGCAAAAGGGGAAGAGCCAGCCTTGCTGGGCAGACACATTCCACCCATGGCTCCCAGCCTCACCATGTTGCGTCTCCTTCGCAACCAGTCACTCAGCCCTTTGCTACTCCTGTCTCCACTCCACCCGCTCAAATTTCTCTTCGCCAAACCTCCCATAGAGCCGAGGTCCAATTTGCTTGCACCATGGACAAGCCCGTAATTACTGCTTTCATTACTGTCACCCTTCGGGAGGAAGCAGCAAGCTTCAACCCCTCCGACGCTCCCGCTCCTTAGTTCACTCAGGACAAAGATGATGCCAAAGACAAGAGCGCGCCACTGGGGATGGAAAGTGCTGATAAGGAACAGGAACCGATGAATGAGGTAGCTGGTAAAGCCACCTGTGCAACCACTAAAGATGAAGATGGCAGCAGCGAAGAATACAGATGCCGCATTGTGGAGGAACCTCCCTCTCCTGCTAATGACAAGTAAACATGGTAACCTTTGTTGGAACATGGCTCTGAAGCCCAGGTTTAATGGGTCGTTTTTTGTATTTTTGTTAAGATCTCCTTTGCTGAGAGTGAAGAATGTTATTTTCATAAGTCAATTTTTGTTTTCATGGGTCTATTTTCTGAACTTAATGCCGGTTTCCCTTGTGAGGGCAGCAAGACAATTAAGTAAGGGACTGGTTTCCCCTCCTATGGCATTTTAAAATCATGTATTTTTTGACAATCAAACCCAACTCTCAGGCTCACCTAGCTGAAGCTGTGGTCGACATGTATTTTTATGTTATATAAATAAAATTAGTCTTATTTAGAAAAAAAAAAACAATATATAAATGCGCAAAAAATCTTAACTTCAAAATATTAATTTTTATTAACTTTCTTTAAATTTGCAGAAAAAAAAGGAAAAAAGAAAAAAAAAACACACTTTGGAAAACCCTTAAAAACAAAATTTTAGGATGAAAAGTAATAAAACAAGACAACTTGAAAAATAGATAATAATCAACTTTTAAAAATATATTGTGCATACTTGAGACATAAAAAAATTAAGTATTAAAAATATGTCTAACAAAAATATTGATGCTACTTTCAAAATCCACATGAATCACTAACATTTTAAAAAACTTTTATATATATATATATATATATATAACCCTCAAAAAGAGGTTGATGTTGCATCAATGCTTTTCAAAATTGGCATGAAAATTACTAACATTTTAAAAAAAATGCACATACTTATGTCCAAATTATACTCATCACTTTTCAAAATCAAATAATTTTTTGCAACTCTAAAAAGTGAGGAAAGTGAGAATAAAATACAATTCTTGTTTAATTGGTTACTATATTAATTATCACTGTAAAATTATTTTCATGAATTAGACTTAGACTCTTGTGAATGATTTCAATTTGCATTGAATATGAATACACAAGAGGGTGTAAAAATGACTTGAATACATTTATTTTTAAGGAAAGTAACAATTCATGCGATGGAAAATAAATAACTCATAAAACTTACTCCAACAACAAGAGCTTCTTATCTTTATATGTTGAGTTATGATACTTATGTTGATTTTAAATTTTGACATTTTATATTAATTGTAAATTTAAACAATCCAACTAGTACATGGAATCTATATTCTAACATAAGATGCCCTATTAATCCATGTGTAATCCATGTTTTCGTGTGATAGTATAATGGATAGTTTGAATGGGTGGGTATTTGATGTTCTCTAATGTTTTAGTGAGTGAAATATAATGGTCTTTATCAATCAACTAACAATACATACTATTAAGTCATTTTATAGTAATTGTTAAAGGGAAATGAAATTCTTGATTGGATTTTATTTATTTATTAAGATTATGGATATATTCCATCCATCAATCGTTTTCTTGGTCTTTTTGGTTAGTTTTATTGGTGATATTTCACACAAAGTGAGCTGCTCCCGTGTCCCTTTTTTTCTACTCTTTAATAATCATATTTAAATATAATTTTATGTTTATTTTTTATTTTTTAAATCAGATTTAAAATTATGATGAACTGAAAATAAATCAAACACAATTAATTTCATTAATTTCATTTACAAACACTGTAATTATACAACATATTTACAATATAATTTAAAACTAATAAATTCAGAGATTATAATCTCTTATGAAAGTATTATGAGAATAAACTCTACTTAACATATTATTTTCATTTTACACACAAACATCTATGAAAACATACCCTATACATCTTGTGACTACCACATTGCTTTGAATATAACAAGGTGACATGTCACGATTGGAAATTCAAGTGGTGTGTGTGGAAGTTGTTTTTTTTTTCCTTTTTAAATAGAAATGTACAGTGCAATATTATTTTACATCAGATTCATATTTAGCTTCTTATCCAGGGTTAAATTTGAAGGACAAGATTACAATTTAAAGAAGGGTATTTTTTTATATAGCTGTTTATGAACACCTGTAACAACCATGGTTAAAAATTCATGAAAAAAACATAAGACCAAGGTCACGGGACACTTATTCCAAGCTTAATGTTGGGAAAAACATCCTAGTGGGTGTTTATTTTGGTTATTATGGCTAAGGAAATTGGAAAAGACAATGGAAAAGGATTTGGAAAGGAAAGAGGCATTAATTGGAATTTTATTTATGAAAATAATGAAAAATAGGAGAAAAGGAAGGCGAAAGGTCATAAGTTGCATGTGAGGAGGAAAATGAAGAAAATAGAGGCCTCATTGATAAAAAGGATTATGAGGATTAGTTGGTGACCTTTTGTTAGTTAAGTTTTGGAGCTCTCTCTCTCTCTCTCTCACTCTTGGACAATTATATTCTATCTTGAAGCACTTCATAATTGGATCAAGGAAAAGGGAAGCAAAGATCAAGCAAGGAAGAGTAGGATGAAGCGACTAAAGCGAGACTGCTTCGAGATATCGATTTGCATGTTTGATTTCCTTGCTATATTTAGCATGAATGGCTATGCATGTGTGTTGTTGGTTCTCTTGTTTTCATTGAAATGGGCTTTTCTAGGTGTGACAATGTTCTTTAGCCTTGCCTTGCCATTTCTAGATAGCCATGGTGTTATGGGGTTCTCATGTTTTGGTTGAGCTAGATTTCCGGATGGATTAAAAATTGAGTGAGGTGGATATTTGAATGATATAACACATGTCATATTGATCCCTAAACCAGACTGTGGATTGTGGTAAGGCCACTGGCCTAGAAACCCTTGAAATAGGTTATGGGTTGTGGTAAATCTACATATTGTGTACCTCGGTGGGCCTAAGAATCCTCGACCAATGAATGACACGATATACGATAAATCATAGAGGTGGGTGCCCTTGATAAGGCCTAGGAATCCTTGGCCAATGAATGGTGGGATATACGATAAAGCCTGGAGGGTGATGTCTTGATTATGGCGAAGTAATCCCTGGATTAGACTATGGATTGCGATAAAGCCTAAAGACTAGGAGGCAATAAAATTACTTATAGTGTAGGTGGAGAAATCCAGTGGCCTCCATGTTTATTTGGTTATTTTCTGGTTGGTTATGAGTTCCACATTCATGCTTGGAATATGAAATGGGGGGGATTGGCTTAAAGAAATATTTGGTTCAACCATTTTATGGCTGGGTGGAACGTGGAAGTCCCAAACCTGGATAGCTTTTGCATTCATTAATGAGAGTTCCTTTCCTTGGCATTTCATGTGAAAATGTATTAGTTCATATGTGGTATCAATGGATGTTATATATTTATTAATTATGTTGGTTATATGTTCGTTACGGGAATGTTTTATGGTGATTATGATGCATGGCTCTCATCATCTTTTGGCTGAGAAATGAATGAATAATGAATATATGACCTAATAGATGGTAATTCAACTAATGTGATAAGGAATCATTACTTCTTTATGAATGTCAGATAAGTATGAGACCCCTATGCTCAGATATGTTGTTATGACCTATAGATTTCATGTTCATGATATGTTTGACAGAATGTTTATCATGGTTAGGTTTGGTTAGGTCAAGTCCTATGAAATTTTTTGAATATACTTAAACATAAACCCTACTGTTAATTTTTTTATTTACTTCTCCCACTTACATAAGCTATTAATCTAAAATCTTCAGCATTAACATTGAATTAAACACATTAACAACCTACACATGCAGATATAAAGTGAATAACATGTACAATGACAAAGTTACACACAAGGATTTTCTGGAAAACTGTCCCTGGAAAATCCCAATGTGGGAAAAACGATCTTCTAGCTGCTGGAGGGATTTTATTATTAAGAAGTATCTAAGTAATACATATTTGGGCACAAAACTGGTTAACCCGATAGAAAAATAAAAACTGTAGCAATACCTCTATTCTCAAGATAGAAAACTGTTTGATTCACACCCTCAAATGAGATTTATAGAACTCAACCTTTTTTGGCCTCTAGAAACCCTAGTATTGCTGCTCAGGAAGGGCCAATGTCACCCCAGACTGGGTTATGCTGCCTCTGCGTTGCCCTAGCTGGGCCTGCGTCAGTCCTCCTGGGACTGTGTCAACCCTCCTGGCACTGCGTTAGCCCTCCTAGCCTCCTGTTGCCTTTGTAATGCCCTTGCTAGGCTCTTCGTTGCTCTGCGTAGCTGCTGCTTCCTATGCGCTGCTCTAGTTTGTTGCTTCTCTGCACTCGTTTCAATCTTGGCCTGAGACTACACCATCCCCCTTGCCAATAATCCCCCTCTCCATAGTTGAAACACTTCTGAAATTCTTAGCAAACCACGCCCTATAATTTCAACTTAGCTTCAGTGCTCTGCCAGTATGTGTTTTCTCCAACTGACCCCAAGCCCTCTTCTTATACTTTTCTCGTTGAAAATTCAAAGACTGTGATCTAATCTTGAATCCACAGCTAAAATTAGAATATGCTTGATCCACGTCACTTAAGTCATTTTCATCACATGTTTAGAGTTAATTACCTCTAATATTTTAATTTTCCTAAGTTAGACTTAGGGTCCTTAATTAAAAATATTAATTAATTAAATATCTCTTAAAATAGATGGAATTTCTTAAAACGATTTCTGGGTCTTGGAGATCTCATGTACTCTAGTCCCTTCACAAAGTTTGGGAGCTAGAACACATTTGATGCTACCCCAACACCCAAAAATCTCAACACTCCCTCTTAGCAAGGAATGTGCTCTAGCAATACAATTCAACCTGAAGTACTACTCCAATCTCTGGTGCTGCTCTCTATGCTGATCCTTGACATACTTCCCTTCATAACTGCGTTGTTGCTGCTCTTTTGTACTACTACCCATGACGTTGCCACCGCCACTACTAAATCTGTACTACAACTCCCTCTCAAATCACTGCACCATGCTGCTCATAGCACTACCACTTCTAACTGCTGCATTGCAACTTAGTTGATGAAAGTAAGAAATCGAAGGTTTGTTGAGCCGGTGCCTTCTCTTTTACAAACCTTCACTTCCATTTCATCATTATTTATCACTTCATAAGCCTAAAATCAATGAAGAATGATTGGGATTATAGGTTACATAAAATTGATTAACATGTTATTTTCATGATTTTTGCTATTTCAACAATTTTAACGCAAAAATAGTTCCGAGAATACGGAGCATTAAAGTTGTTTCGCGCGTTAATGGTGATCCGAATTCATGAAATTTGTTCAAAAAATTGAGTTTACAGTTGTTAAATGCAGAGAAAGGCTTCGCATGGGCATATTCCACGTCATGTCTACATGGTTCGTTTTATCACCATGAAGAAGAAACAATTCTTGTGTGTATGGTTTGATGCGTGGGCACATGTTGAAAAGTAGACTTCTAGTAGAGCCCATCTCGGTCCATTTGTAGCTGACAAAGTATGGAAAGCAACCAAATGAGGTTTTAATTCAAATAGGAATGGGAAAGACAATAATCCTTCATTATCTCAAGTTCTGTTATGTAATTTTATTATAAATATGACTTGGGAGACCAAGCAACGCTGGTTAGATCTTAGTTAGATTTTGGCTTTTGCTGCCAACCGTGAATACTCTATTTTAAGTATTTTTCTCCTTTAATGAAAAAGACATCGTTCTAGTGCAAGAGCTGAGTCAACGTTAATTGCATTTGCAAGCTAATTTGGCAGTAGAAGGCCCCTACTGCCCGAGAGGCTCCGTTCAGATGATTTAGATAAGTAGCCTTAGCTTGATTTAGTTTTCAATTTCCAATTTCAATAGTTTTATTAGTTTCATGTTTTCATGTTCATTTACGTTACATATTACAGTTAGCCCTGTTCTAATGAATTCTTTCAAAATACCTCTAATGCTGAATGGGAATTAGCTGTGATATTTTAGGAGTTTAATTGTGTTTTTCATTTTGAGCTGTGTGTTTTATGTCAATTTGCATTAGATAGTACAGCCAGACTTGTTTTCGTAATATGCAATAGATTAGTTTCACTGTGGTTTAATACTCCGGAGATCAAAAATCGCTTTAGTTCGTTGTACTTCAAAGTTAGGCTTATGGCATTTAGTTTAATTCTGTTCACTATCTTTCCAGTTTGAATAGTTGCATTTTAGCCCAGTTATGGTCACTGTGTTTTTAGTTTGATTAATTGAACTTTAGCTTAACTCTGTCATTTGTATTTCAAAATAGATTAATTGCATTCTCGTTCATGTTTTGCTTAATGTATAGCCAAGTTTCACTAATTAGTTGAATGATAGTTCTGTTCTACTAGACTAAGGCTTTCATTATTTACAAAAACCACTCCTGTTATTAAAACTCTTCCAACATATCACTATGCAGACAGGAATTGGTAATATCATTTCATGGCTTTGATTATTCTGCAGATTCTTCTAATTGTGCAACTAGCCTTTTCCTCAAAATTATCTCAAAAGACTTTAACTTTCGAATAAGGCTTAGTAATGACAATTTAGGTTGCAAAATAGATTAGTTTCAGGATCCTTGGTTAATTTAGAGCAGAATTATTCACTGTGTTGCAGAACTAACTTTTCCAAATATGTCCAAACAAATATCTAGTCATGGATAAGATCTGTTTTGTGATATGGTAAATTGATGTTTAGGAAAACCTCACTACACTAAATTTATCCTTTTCTTGAAGTATTCCAACATGTCTCTAACAAATAAATTGGACTAAATTTGTGTTGTGAGTTACTGTCTAGTTTTGCATACCACACATGATTTAGAATTGTATCTAGTGTGACCAACAACTGCTTTTCACCCATATTTAGTTCTTTCTCTTCTTAACACAAAATCATAAAACCAAAAACATCATAAAAACACTAAACACAACGAAGTAGGAAAAGGTTACTTAGGCACATATGGTGCACTTCACTTCAGCAGTTTACTGACCCTGGTTGACAATTAATGAACTCAATTTAGGAGACTAGGTTGAGCACAAACATTTTGGTGCCGTTGCCGGGGAAGTGTAACTAGGTATCCTGATTTCCTACATCCACAAAAACAAAAACAAAAACTTCAATCACCTACCACACCCACTATATCATGTGGTGCAGTAAGAGCCACACATCCACATCATGAATTCATATTTTTACGAGTAGAAGAAGAGGTGACAAAGCAGGTTGAAGAAATGGATGGAGATGATGACAATGAGGAAGATCCTTTTGGATTTCCCATTCAAGAAACTGATATCAACATTCAAATGAAGAACATCCATCCATCTGTACTTCCTAATTTCAAAGGTATGAGATCAGAAGACCCGGAAACTTTTCTTTTTGAATTTGAAATAATTTGTAGATCTTATGGCTATTCATTGCACATTCAAAAATTGAATTTGTTTCCGGTAACATTGAAGGATAGAGCTCTTAGATGGTTCATGACTTTAGGAACAAATTCTATAAGGACATGGGATGATATGAAAAGAGTATTTTTGGAAAAATATAAAGGTTATTGCATGCACCATGACCTTAGAAATGAAGTCTTTAACATGAACCAAAAAGAGAATGAAAGCCTAGAAGATTTAGTAGAGAGATTTGCTTATAATATCAAAAGATATAAATTGCATAATTTAGGATCAGATGCATTAAAAACTCTCCTACTAAATGCTATAAAGGATGAATGGATTGATCTTCTTAATCTTGTGGGAAAAGGAGATGTTTATCGATTGTCATTTCAAGAAATTTGTGAACTATGCAAGAACATATCAAGAGGAAAAGCAAAGTGTGTAAGGTCCCCTCAAGATCCATTTGTGGCAAAAGTAAGTAAGTCAGCATCAAGATTGGTAAGTCAAACTAAACCTAACAATTTGCTAAACATTCTTGGTAATTTAAATGAACAAACTGACATGCTAAGAATGCAAAACAAGCAAAAAGTTGCTTCATTTATATTTTGCCCTAAATGTAGAAAAAAACATGTTTTGCATGAATGTCCACTTAATCACATTAAAATGTGTAAAATTTGTGCAGGATCACATACTACTGAAGATTGCCCATCATTACCAGGGTTGAAGGCAATTTACCAGAAGGATAATGGAGCAAATCAAGCACAAGAGCAACTTTGTTATGTAGCTCCAAGACGGCTATGGCAGCCTCATCAACCCAATATGATGCAATATCCTTATGCACAGTTTCAAGGTTATGCACAACAACCTCAAGGTAATTGGAGAACATCCTTGCCTTGGCAACCTTGGCCATCTCAATCCCAACCTCAAAACCAACCTTGGAAACCTTTTCCATCTCAATCCCAACTTCAAAACCAACCTTGGACACCTTGGCCATCTCAATCCCAACCTCAAAACCAATCTTGGCAACAAAGTTGGCAAAGGCCCTATAAAGGAAATCCACCATATCCTCAATCTTTCCCTCTCTATCCCCAATACCATCATCAATGTTATCCATACCATTTACCTCCACTACAACATCAATATCACCCTTATTTTACCTCAATTCAACCTTTCCCATTATCATCCACACAAGCACCCCAAAGATTCCCCACTCCACTACCTCCACAACCATTTCATATCCCCAACAATAAAACACCTCAATCAACTTACAATTCTGAGGTATTGCAAAATGATTCACCAGCTGTCATTGAAGAACAACAAACAGAAGAAGAAGACTCAGATAAGGTCCAAGAATCAGGGATGTCGATTGATAAAGAGGAGATATTGGAACCAGAGATTGAAAAGTCTCATGCATACCTATCACTAGATTCTATGAATGAAGATCATATCTCCGAAGACTTGCATTTCATGATAGAGGAAAGACAAGGAAGACAAGATTACATTGAATCTTGGTTCAATTCAGTCATCGGATTCCAATGCTCAATTATTCAATATCTTCTGACATCATCTAAATCAAGACAGTTGGCATCTCATATACATGTACATATCAAAGAGTGTCTTTCAAACCTGCATATGAGTTCATCTATCATCTTGTTACAAACATGGTTCCATTGGAAATACTCATATACTTGAACAAGATTTTCTTTTTCAAGTAGAGTAGGACATAAAAAAAAAGAAAAAAAAAAAAAAGAAAAAGAAAAAAAAAAAGAGTAAAGAGAAAAATAAGTCCTATTGTGAAAACCAGCTTGCTGGCGCAATTGGACATAAGCTTTGTTTGAAAACCAGGCAACTGGCGGGCAAAGTTCACAATAAGTTCTACAATTTCATGATGGTTTCAATCTTTCATGGTTCTTCAAATCATTCTTGGTTCTATGCTCGAGTTGGATGATGTGGAATTCCTTAAGGTCCACCTTCCAACAGATCTTGTCCCATCGACCTCGACACTTTATCTGGGATCAAGATTAGAGATTATTTGAAGTGCCTTGGAGCTTGCATTCATCAAGGGCAAGCCTCCTCGTTGATAACAATGGGAATACAACAATGTCTCTTGATTGTCAAATCTTGCAGGCGACTCGACTTCGACACATTCATTCGTCCCTGTCAAGATGCACTGAGGTACCTTGACACTCATTTACATTATCGGTGATTTGTCTCGCATTGGTTAACGATTTTCATTATTGATCAGTAATCCAATGATTTCTTCCCATGCTCGACTTCGACACATTTATTCGCATGGTAAGAATTGTACCATGAATGTTGGCTTTGATGAAGACTAATGGTTTTATGGAATCAACAACAACTTGCAGTAGTGAATTTTATTAGTTTCTTGTAGCAGCATGTTCATCTTTTTGTCAATTCAATAACAGCTGCGGAAAGTGGCAGTTTCTGCAGCCATTGTTGTAGCAGCTTGTTTTCGTCTTTTTGCAACTTTTTCCAGAAGGCAGTTTTGGCGTAACTTTTGCAAGAGACTGGAGCAGAAATAAAAAATTCCGAGCTTCTGGGTTTTCTCAGAATATGATAAATTGAGTAAAATGCGGACATAATTTGGAAAAAAGCAATTTTTAAGGGCATTTCAGAAGGGTTTTTCAGGCAGATTTTCAATTTTCAGCGTTATGGACAGAATAGGACAGATTTGAGTATTTTTGCACAGCAGCACCTTTTCTTCATCAAAATGAAATTTTGGAAGCATGTGGCAGTAGAGAAGGTAAAAATACACAGTTTCCCTTTGGAATCACTCAATTTGGCCTTAAAATGAGTTCGTGGCGTACTTTTTTGTTGCAACATTGGGCAAAATGAAGGGTGAAACAGGGCAGAAATTGATTTTATCATAACTTTCAAACCGTGCATCCGTTGGTCCTGAAATTTTTATGGTAAATGCATTGAGGAAGGGTGAATAAACACGGAAAATTTCAGAAAATTTCAGTGTGTATTCTTCAAGAAATTAGCCACTTTCACCTACAGCCATTTCTCATTTTTTGGGAGATCCGTGTAACCAATGGCAGAGATTTTTCGTCGGAAGATGCATAATAATATTGGTAACAACCTCAGAAAATTTCAGGGAAGTCTGATGTACCATTTGAGAGAAATTCCAAAATTCATTTCATTCTACAATTCCACTCCATCTCACTCCATTTTCACTCCATCT